>MU158709.1:139829-160232 GCA_015888305.1 Antheraea pernyi
CCCCCTAGCTACGGCCGTGGTACCTCACTATAAAATAAATTAATAAATTTACAGCAAACATCACTAAAAGTAGGCTTTCTTACAAGATTTTTACTTGTATTTAGCTACCATAGCACAAATTCATGAGAGCCGGGAGATATTTAAAAAAATACTTTCGAAAATCACTTAATGGAGAAACCTACATACATTTTGCTATGCTAATTGAAGTATAACTCCGTGACACATGCTTTTGTTGCTACATGACTGCGAAGAATCTACTCTTGGCACTTTCAACAAGGATTGATGCTCCAGAATAATGTCTGCACTCAGTCACTAGACAGTGTTGAGACAGCTCGGAGCATATCCTATTCTAGGTGTCTACAGTTTATAGTTCGTTGAGCGGTAAACAATTATAACAAAAAATTGCTTTTGGTGACATAAATATAAAAGTGTAGGCATTATCAAGCTCTACAACTTTTCTCTGGAACTCTAACATATATCTCTCATCGTTAAGGCAGCGTTCGTAAGAAACGTTTTCGTTCGACCGTTTTTTCTCCGACTTACTTTGCAAATCCGACTACCACAAATAAGTCTTTTCATTTTTCGGGTTTATATTTAGCCTATGACACTAACAAGTATGGTGGCTTTCTATCGGTAAAAGAATTTTTCAAAGTCGATTCAATAAATCCAGAGATCTACAACATCACAAACTATACCTCTTTATATAAGTATTTTATCACCCTGCCTTGTTACAAAAGGATGCAGGTGTGGGTGTGTATATTAATTTCTTGATTTCGATATATATACATTTACCTACTTCCTTAAAACCAGTGTTGCGGATAAACCAGAACGTATTAACGCTGTAGTCTTCATAGTAAATACCTATTCAAAATACATATCTTTGTTGCATATCATTAGCATTGGCAAAGTTATTAATCTCTTTGTGGAAGTTATTATGAATTATATATTTTACGCTCGTTAAATCATTTATCTAAAAAATGTATTTGTATGTATTTCCCTTGCAAACTGTTACGAAATGTAGAGAAAGTCTGTTTAAGCATTGTGTCATCGTAAAATTATTATTACAAGAATTTCGTGAGCAGTGCTGTGGGCTGTGGCGTCGCTATGGTTAACAAAAAGTAAAAATTTAAATTAAATTCACGGAAATAAGCAAACAAAAGTTGCTATCCTTCTCTTTCGCAAGAGTTAAAAAGTGACCAATATAGTTACCTCCGTGACTAGCTTCACACTGCAATGATGCGTCATGTTGGCTGCATTATAATAACAATGGTTGGTCCTTCAGCGATGCCAGCGATAAAGCGCTTCATCATTGTAACGGTTCTTTAGTACTGAATATTTGCTAGTAATTTAAAGCGATAGATGGCTGGATATCGTTGGGTATTCGAGTGTGTAAACTTTTTATGATTATGAAGACTAGTATACCTACGTACATAAGTGTTGGTCGTCCGGACGAAGCATAGTGTTACGTTATCTTAGGTTTTATTAATAATCTCTTTCGCGTTTTCTTTGTAAATGTATATTGTCTAGTTCTAGAAATTAATAAAAGAATGTGCTGTAGTTTAAAGGTGTAGTTGTGCAGCAATGCGTGACGATAAAACGATATTACCGTCTGATTCACATTAATTATGTGAACGGTGACGAACCATTTTAAGTGCGCGATAACACGCCCTCTCCATGTTCTCTGTTGTATCTGAACTTTTTATTAAAATAAATTGCAGACTATGTGCGAAACATGCGTTAATATAAATCAATATAATTTTGTAGTAAATTAGTTACGTGAAAACTCTTTTGTGTATTTACTTATTCGGTAAAATACATAAAAAACAATAATTATCGAAAATACAGTTTTAATCATTTACAATTTGATAAGTTATTGGACACATCAAAATTAATTTAGAGGTAATATACTTGGCGGTCTAATTTAAATTTAGTACAACGAGTAATCCCCAGGGGTCGTTCCGCGAGTCGTAAAGCGCTTGCGTGTCAGTTCGCACGAAGTTCGTGTTATTGCAGTGTGTTCCAAAACAAGTGTGTAGGGCTCCGTTAGGGTCCTGGAGATATTTTTATACAGTTGTACTTAGTGGAAGAGTGTCACAGTGCCGTGTTGTGGTGGTTTTGTGAGGTGTCCCGGCGGTTCAGGGACAGGTGTGGAGGCGCGCGACAAGTGCGCAGATCGATACTCGACCGTGATATGTCGCAGCGAGTATGAGCCAAGGGGGCTCTCGGAGGCCCTACTCGCGCGGGGGACAGCGCTGGCATCCACGATACAAGGATTACTGGGATTACGAACAGAACTATAGGTTCGTGGAATTTATTTTACAATAAAATGTCACGTCAATAGTGTTTTGCAGTCTGTGGAAATAGAAAATCACAGAACTGCTTCAGATTAGGTGATGACTAAGGAGTGTGTGTAGTTCTGGCCGATCTCGTGGGATTGCATGAACACTATACTTTGTCAATTACCCTGATGTGTTGAAAGTAACGTAATTGAATAAGTGATTACGCGTTGTTTCTTGTCAGAGTTGCCACATGGAATCGCTACCTGCTACAGGCGTCAGTAGTGTCATACGCTTGTGATGGTATTTGGAGGAGGTACATAGTTATCACAGTTCCGCCATTTAAACGTTTCTGCTAATTGAAAATGTCTGTATTTTGCATTATAATGTTTATATTGATACAGTTCTTCACCCGCGACTTCGTCAATATTCAATTGTTTTATTTCTACCAGGCATTCATTATATAACTAGTAGATGCACAAGGTCTACATGTGTTTTTTTGAAATAGGTAAAAAAGGTAAAAAGGTGTGATTACTGCTGGTAAAAAGGCGAGCGTGAAAAAGGAGAACATGTTGTGCCGACCCTACTTAGGTTGGATAAGGGTAAGAAGATAAATTTTTAAATCATAAATTACATAAAATGTATGTTAGTGTTTTGTAGAATCCACTAAAAATTATCATCATCAACCTTTATCCTACCCAAATATGGTCTGCACAACGTTTGTCAAGTTGTGATGTATGATTTTGCTTAATGTTTACGATCAACCACCATCTCCGACATCTTTTAGTTTGATAATTTTAGCTTCGGTAGGTTTTTTGTACCGATAAAAATATCTCAATTTATTTTATGGGTAAGAAAGATTTAATTTGAGTATTTCAGTTTAAAGATATATGTATATGTCAAATAACATTTTAGGTTTCAAAGGGCATTCTGCTTATATAAATTTATCTCAGAGGTGATCAATTGATAGTACTTGACATAGTTAATCTGGTAAACAAACTGATAGTAAAATTGTAAAATAACATGAAATTATACTGTGTAAATAATCAAAGAGTCGGAATATCAGGTATTAAAAATATGGGTAGAATTACCACACTGTAATATGTCATAAAAAAAATGAGAAAGTCATATATGTGTCTACGAATTTGTTAATATGAACTAGCAGTCCCCAGTGGGCGTTGTCCTGGCTGGAAAAAAACATTGACAAATGATATACCTAACCATGAATGACTTATCTACTGGTGAAAGTCACATGAAAATCCATGCAGTAGTTTTTGAGTTTATAGAATAGACAGACTGGGCTTTGTTTTATAATGTGTAGAGATAAAAGGGAATTCCATATCTTCATCACTTTATAGTTTATTATATTATGTGATGGACTACATTTTCAAGGTAGTAAAGTTTGTTATAACATTTCATTCTATAATTATTATTATTTAATGAAAAATATACATAAGTATAGCTCTTTCTCCCGAGAATGGCCTCGGGAATGGCCTCGCAGCTTATTTTTATCAAAACATAGTTACATTTTATATTGTATAAATGGCAAATAGCCTTTTATATGAGTCATATAATAGCTGTTTTGTATCTTTGGGTTTACCCAGTTGCAGAAACAAAGTCTATTTGTATATTGTAGTACCAATGTACACTTGGAATTCATTTTAACTTACAAACTTTATTATATTTACAAAGTTTGAAACAGTAGGATTAGGGGTAGGAAGAATTAACTTTTAATTGTTTCACCGACACAGGAAATAGCTTGCAATGAACAAACCATGCTAGAAATATAAAGCATCTGAAAATCCTTTTATTTTTCTACTAGCCGACCCATGCCCACTTTGTTGGGCGGTAATACGTAAGCGTAGAATGGTTATTTTGCGCTAAAACGCAGCGGAAGCTCTGAAAAGGAAAAAAATACCCCGTTTTTGCAACATTCTTCATTGTTGTTCCGCTCCTATGGGTCTTAGCGTGATGATATATAACCTATAACATTCCCTGATAAATGAGCTATATATCACTGAAAGAATTTTCCAAATCGGACCAGTAGTTCCTGAGATTACCCCTTACAACGTCACAAACTCTACCTCTTTATAATATTAGTATAGATGAACTGTATGAAGTTGTACATTATAAATTTTTTTTAATAAGAGATGTGAATATGATGTGATCTTGATTCAATATACAAGTAACTTGTAAAAATCCTAAAAATATATGTATAGTAGTTTTGGAGATAAGTGTGTTCAAGAAATAAAAGATTAAAAAAATGATGGAATATAAATTCTAGTTTAGAAGTAACATAACAGTTGTTAATAACGGTTTTATTATAGTATAGATGTATCAATTTCATTAACATACAATCTTTTCTGTTAAATTCAATAATTCAAATAAAAAATAACAAATTTACAAAGGAGTTTCAAAGATATATATGTCTTTTACTTATAATATCAGTTTATTAATACAATAATATTATTCTCCCAAAAAAGTTAAGTCCCGATGACTTCATTTGTTCCTCAAATCAAGAATGGAAAGTGAAACCCTTAGTTTCGTGACCCTGCTCTTGATGTATAATAAGTTACCCAATGAATTTGTAAATATCATTGAAGTAATTTCAAGGTACATTGAAGAATGCCAACCTTGAATGTTACAGCTTATCTCTACCTCTGTACTAATACTATAAAGTCAGAGATTTTGTATGTATGAATATGGAAATCACATAGGTTACTTGTTCAACTTGAATTTTCCTTTATTTCTTATGTAGCCCATTTATTGAAAAAGAATGTAGGTTGTGTTATTTTTCACTGTTATAGGGCCTAAAAATTAGGAGCAGCAACCATAAATGTCAATAAATTTGGTAACCTCTAGACAATTCTGTGACAAGTATATGAAACAGACATATGTGTTTGATCCACTTTAATCATATTGCTCATCTATAAGGTGTGGTAGAGGTAATTCAAGTCATACATGTCATAATAACCCCCCTTCCCATTTAAGATTTTTGATGTCATGGGAGGCAAACAAACAGAGTTACCGGATGTTAACTGATCACCACTGTCCATAGACACTAACAACACCAGGAAACTCTAAAGTGCATGGCCAGCCTGTGTTTTGGGGAAGGGGAGGGGGTTGTGGGTCTCCGGCTCTCTCACTGACCATACGAGACGCAACAATGTAAGCACTATTACATCATGTCGGTTTTCTATGAGAGGGTGGTACTACCCCGGGCGTTCCGAACCATTTATCCTGAAACCGGTAATAGCTTCAGCGCTGCTCTTCCACCTATAAATGCACACACCATCTTTTGGGAAGAAGACTATGGCTTGGCAGGTCGATGATGACGAAATTTGAGTTAACCAATAAGCTACTCTATTATGTATTCCAATATCAGTGTGAGGTGTTCTACTTTCCACTCCTGCAGTTGTTATTCAATTAGCTTGCTACAAATACAAGAGGCACCATAACATTGTATACAAAATATTGCATAAGGGTTTTACGCAATGAATACACATGTACTGTCAGGCTTAGTAGTGTGAGTTGCAGTTCATTACAGGAAAGTTATATATAGGTTACCTGTTAATGTATACTAGCGATTGCGTAGTGGTCTCAATTCGATCAAATTTCATTAATTTTTCAAGTTTTAATATTAAGGAAGAAAACGAACTTTTTCCAATTTTTTTATTGGTCTCACTAAAGCTCTTCAATTTGTACATATAGTAAGAACGTAAATCTATCGTGTCTATATTTTTTAGATTTTTGCAACAAAATTGTTCCAAGCGAATAAAGAATCAAATACATTTCAATCAATTATAGAAATGTCTATCTGTTTTTTCACGCATACCTGCTAAAATAATGCGTTCACAATAAAACCTCTTCAAGAAAATTATAAAGCATATCTACAAGTGACGTTTCGTCTTTGTTTCATTAAAAATCGGTATTCTCTATCAAAAGTTATTGTACTTTTAATGACGACGCGACTTAAGTACTAGAGAAAACTAGATAAGTAAATGAACTTTATACGTTCAGATGGTCTTATTAGCCACTGTTTTTTTTTTAAATTAAGTTCCACGCGAACGGAGTCGCCGGCACAGCTAGTCTGTTAATAAATCAATTTAAATAATCAACTTTAACTACGGAACTAGGCTATGTATCACTACATAGTATAAAACAAAGTCGCTTTCTCTCTCTGTCCTTATATCCCTATGTATGCTTAAGCATATCTTTAAAACTACGCAACGGATTGTGATGCGGTTTTTTTTAATAGACAGAGTGATTGAAGAGGAAGTTTTATATGTATAATAACATCCATTAAATAGTGGAGAAATACTGTTATTTTTGAGGTTTCTAATGTGATGTCGTAAATAATTACATAACCGATTCGATGCAGACGAAGTTGCTCGGGTCAGCTAGTCGCTTATAAAACATGATCTCTTCGAACGGGAAGCGCAACCGGGTGCAAAACCTAGTCGGATACTAGAAATAGTCAGTGTGACCATTGCAACACACTCATTACTGAGTAATTAGTATCTTGTTTGTATGATGAGGTGTTGTACCGTTACATTGCGTTAGTTGTTATCACGCACAGAGGCTGTTCACTCTGGCTGCATTTACGCCAGGTTTTCAAACAAGAGCAATATAAAGTAAACTAGCCTCCGCCCGCGACTTCGTTCGCGTGGAATAGTTACTTTGGGCTACCGCTAACACGTAGCGGATGCTCTCAAGAGGAAAAAATACCCCGATTTGAAACTTTCTTCATTGGTGCTCCGCTCCTATTTGTCTTATCGTAATGAGCCTATAACCTTCCTCGATAAATGAGCTATATAACACTTAAATAATTTTTCAAATCGGACCAGTAGTTCCTGAGATTATCCCCTACAACGTCACAAACTTTACCTCTTTATAATATTAGTATAAATCTACGAGTGTCGTTCGCTGCGGATACGGTTATCAGTTCCGTGGCATAGAGAGAAGTGGCTCGGGAGTCTGCTTGTTAAACGTGCCGGCCCCCGTCTCCGACTTTCAGAGATATCTACATATATATAATTCCAGTGACATGATGTTTGTCCACGATGAACTCCGAAACTACTCACCCGATCTTCATCAAACGTTGGCGTTTATGTTTAATTTGGTCCAACTTGAGAGATAGGGTAATTTTTATTACGTTTATTGGCCTCATTATTTTTTAATTACAAATTAAATGATTGTCAATGGTGATTATTGTTATTGATTGTAAGTTTCATCAGTCTCGAATAGATGGCGCTTTAAATGAGTTTGTTGACAGGGAACTGTAGGACCGACTGGTATAGATATCTCATAGATGGCGTCCACGTTTTAATGTTCATTTTCAACTCATGTTTATTTTATGGTGCAAGTGTTCTGTTAATGTTCAACATGTAATATCTGAGCCACAGCAACGCGTGGCCCCGTCAGCCAGTTGTTTTATAAATGTATAAGCTGTGCCCGCGACTACGTCCGCGTGAAATTTCAATTATAAACACAGTGAATTAATAAAATCGAAGGATTGTATTAATACTCGATGTCAACGATTTAATTGGCCTCTCCCTATCTAACCGACAGACAGACAATAATTTTAAAAACCATGGAAATGTGTTCTGTCATTGATTCTAAACACCATCATTTAAAAAAAAAGAAAGTGTAATGTAGAGATTTCGTCCCGTTAGTCTTTTATTATAAGTATAGATTGTACTATTATATTTTTGTTTTGTTTGCCGATAGTAATATTACGTCTCTCTGTCTTTGAACAGATAACGGCCGACAGTATTTACCAACCAACGCTATATGTAGTTTAATATAAGTGTGAACAATGTACGAACTGATGACGTGTGAGGTCACTTCTAACAGTCATTATACTGTGTTGTGCGTTCTACGTAGTATGTATCCGTTGTCGGAGCATTTGTTTTGTATCGGCACCGAGTCTGGTAAATATGTTTGTTGCATTAGTGTATAGTAGTATGGGGGCGGAGAGGACAGACGCCGGCGGTTTGAAGTGCACGCAGGTAGAGACTACGGACCTTGAGTTCAACGATCCCGCAGCCCTAAAATATCTTCGCGGATGTGCGCTCGGCGCGATCCCTTTTGGTTTTTGTTTTTCTGTTTAGCACTAGAAGTCTTTCAAAACGCTCTCAAAACGATATATTTGATTTGAACTAATCTTACTAGGTCGTCTCATCAGAATGTGTTATATAAAACTGTCCGTCTTTGCGTACAACACTTTGAACAGTTGCATTTTTGAAGTGAAATCTTCTTAAGGCGCGTTGAGCGGTATTTTTGGTAGGCGATAAAGTTATGATTTCGCGTCATGACATGCTACGTAAGCACGACCGGTCGTATTGCGCTTGTATAGCAGTGACGCCTAGTATAGCGGCTTGTGTTCATGTAATATTGATGTTTTGCAGCTCACCATACGTTTAATAGATTTTAAATCTTTATATATAAATTTCTTCTGTGCGTGTGTATGTCACTGAACTCCTCCTAACGGCTGGACCGCTTTTGATGAAATTTTGTGTACGTGTTCCAAGGGGATCCGAGAATGGTTTAGATTCAAAATTGGACCCGGTAGGTGGCGCTGCGGTTGAATTTTATATTTTTTTAAATATTATCAAGGCAGGATAACGTCCGCCCGGCCCGCTAGTATATATATATATATTTATCCCGCGACTTCTTCCGCGTGGGCTTTGGGCTGACACTAAAACGTGGCGGAAGCTCTAAAAAGGAAAAATCCCGATTTTGAAACTTCTTCATTGGTGCTCCGCTCCTATTGGTCTTAGTGTGATGATATATAGCCTATAGCCTTCCTCGGACCAGTAGTTCCTAAGATTAGCGCGTTCAACCAAACAAATCCTCCAGCTTTATAATATTTAGTATAGATTATTGCTCCGAGTGCTAATAGATATGAAAACCATACATTAATAATTTCAATAAACATATTCTGTAATTTATATATTGTCATTAATACTATAATTAATATGACAATTTAAAAGAGAACACTTTTATTTCATTGTTTTGAGTATTCACTTCTGTCGGCAGGCCTTATGACTTCCCCTACTTTTTTTTGAACTGACTGCGCTACTGGTCTGACGGGCCTTCATAGCTTCATCGCACTACTAAGGAGAGCGCTTAAGGCCGCTTGGTAACAAGTTCAAGGTTGCCAGAGTGGCCGAACCTCAGCTTAGGCTGTTGCTCTCGTGGTCAGGCGCATCAGGAGGTTGGGCCTCAGGGTGGCCCTCGAGAAGACCGAGGCCCTACTCTATCATGGGCCTCGGCGGGGGCCACCTCCTGGGGCTCACATTGTGGTGGAGGGAGCCATTGCGGAGCGCACGCACGTTGGCGGCACCGAGGGCATCAGCCCAGACTGGTGCCCCGTAGGCGGCCATCGCCCGCACGACTCCCATGTAGAGTCGGCGGCACCCGGCGCCCGGCCCCCCCACGTTGGGGAGTAACCGGCCGAGTGCCGCCGCCGCCCCAGAAATTCGCGGTCCGAGCCCCGCAAAGTGGGGCTCGAACCGCCAGCGCCCGTCCAGGGTGAGGCCCAGATATTTCATCTGGGTCCCCACCCTGATCCGGGCCGGAAGCCATACTGCGCATCCGCCAGATTAGGCAATTATCCTACCCTTGTTATATATATTCGTCTCATTCTTTTGTCGATTTACTGAAGTTTCAATTCTATGACACCTTTTTTTTGTTTTATATTTAGAGAGATTTTACAGTATGACAATATGTCCGTTATCAGAAGTGATACTTCTTTCGTGACGGTGTGAATTTGATTTAACAAAAACTCTCTGGAAAGTTCTACGAACAGAGCCGAGATTTTGTAAGAAAACTCATTACAAACACTCATTAATACGAAACGATTACTCGTATTATAATTACATTAATAATGAGAATTGGTTATTCAGAATAAATAAGAAGAAAACTCACCGTTTTTAACTTGTTATAAGTGATCGAGAATAACATGAACCGGTCAATGAACGTTGTCCCCTCGAGTTCTAGAATGTTCGGTATGTCGTTATGGTCCACGTATAACTGCGAAACGTGATCGTAGGTGTCATCTTCGACTGCCTGCAGCGAGGTTATCTGGTAATCATACATTTTGATGTAAGATACAGACAATCAATGACCAATATATGCATTATAATAGACCAGCCAGTTTGAATTTAATTAGAGGTTTCATACGATTTAAATGTGGGGGGCAGCCGGTGTGTACCCGGTCTGTCCCTCTATAGGTAGGAGCCCGGCGGTCACCTTCCGCCGGGCGGACCGTGGGGGCGGCTCTACAAGGTTGATTAGCTCGAACGATCCCTTGCCGCCCCCACAAAACGGTCTGTCGGTACACCGTGGGGGTTTAGTCCGTGCGACTCGGACATAACCCACCCTCTCCCCCGGGAGGGAGGCGTATCCATAAGGGATTTCCCCACGAAAAAAAAAAAGGCTGTTGCCTTGGATGCAAAACCGCGAATCTGTCTAAGCTAACTATTCATACATATAAGAATTCCTACGAATTGAAACGTGTATTTCGTGTCTGACAACTAGGCTAAGGAACGCAAAACCGTAAGCTATATTAGACTAGCGGGCCCGGCGGACGTTATCCCGCTCTGATAATTAAAAAAAAGTGTATGTGTACTTATTTACACGCGTTAGAAGTTATACTTCTTTGGCGTAATAAGATCAAAATCTTTTCAACAATTTTATCTTTCGCATTATTCTACGTTTGTAGAAAAAACGACACTAACAATAGAAAAAAATGACTATAGCTAACTTCAGGGTGTCGGTTTTTCGTGACGGTGTGCGCGTAGTAGTAGTGCGCATGGTAAAAATTTACTCTCATCATTTTTCCCTAACGCGCCAAAAGAAGTATAACTTCGAAAATACCTTGACAATCGAAATATATCTAAACCTTCCTCATGAATCACTTTACCTACTGGTGAAAACTGCATGATTATCCGTTGAGTAATTTTTGAGTATATCGCGAACAGACAGACAGACAGACGTGACAGAAGTCTTTGTTTTATAACAAGTAATGGGAGGTGAGGTGTGACGGGGCTCGGAGTAAGCTTAACCGTGTAGTTTTTCAAATCTATTTTAATATAAACCGTGTTACGATTCGTTCGCGTCGTCCGTCGGCCCTGTCGCAACGCGTTCCGGGTTCGACTTCCGCGCCGGACAGATATTTTTGTATCAAAGAAGACGCGTAACTCGTTTCACGACTGTTTATGCCGCTTTATAATGAACAGAGTTTTCATTATTTTTATATATTTAAAAATATGCCGTGCGTTTGTTCGTTATTGTAATCCAAAATTACTTGATCGATTTTGATGATTTTTTTTTGTACTCATTGACTGTCACTGGCCCTTGGACAATTCTTAACTATAGTTGAACCGGAAGGAAGTTCTATTGTCGATATCCGACGAAATTTCAAACAGAAATACTTGTAGTCACAAATTTCAAGCATCTAAGCAATTCATTAAAAAAAAAATTATGGCTTCAGAAGGTCTTTGGTAGGCGAATGTCTGCCTACCTTATATCCCACACCCGACACCATCTCGAGTCTAGGTCGTCTCCGGATGGAGCACTCGAGCTGTTACTAGCGCAATACAGTGACTCCCCTACATCACTTGTACACACACATTACACACATGGTGGAAGGGTTTGATTTTTTTTGCCCTTATTCGAACTGAATCGAGTAATTTAGTTCGTTTTCACATACAGATTTAATTAATTACTTGTAAATAGCTTAGAATAGTTTAGCTAGGTCAGATCCGCGGTATCGACCACAGCCCAAATCGAGGTGTGCCGCGCACCAATAAGCTAGTTGTCTGAATAAAATCGACCGCTTCCGCTAAAATAGCCCAAAGAAACTATTCCACGCGAACGAAGTCGCGAGCAGGAGCTAGTATCAATATATTTCGCTATCACACGGAGACTTGGACTACCTAACGGCATTGAAGCAAATGATAGTAGACGCATGAGAAAACATTGATTGCTGTAAACCCGTGCTCAGTATAAATGATAACGATTGACGTCGATTCAACGAACATAATTTTACATTTTAAATTAAAACCGAACTAGAAGCGAGTGGGATTCGCTCCCTGACGATTTCTTATTTTATTATTACGTAGTCTATACTAATATTATAAAGAGGTAATGTTTGTGAGTTTGTAGGGGGTAATATTATGAGATATATATGATTGAGTTGTAGGGAAAAGTTGTAGCTCGAATAATGCCTATTACCGCCCAACGAAGTGAGTGGGCACGGGTCGGCTAGTTGTCTATAAATATGTTTGTATGTCATAATTATTTTATCGCTCTTTATTCGCGTAGTACACAGTATAAAATTAACAGTAATTATAACTTTGTGAGGTAATATCTCCACGTGGGAAATTCAATTTATTATTTACCCGCGACTTCGTCTGCGTTGTTTTTTATCTTAACTGTTTTGTTATATCTCAAGCGTTTTCGACGAAAGCTCCCAGCCGGCTTAACTTTTTCCGACACTTCCATTATTTATCGTTATATTTCAACCAATTTAAACAAAATCTTGAGAAATTATATATCCAAACCTTCCACGAGAATCACTCTATCTATTAATGTAAGCTCCATAAAAATCCGCTCAGTAGTTTTTGAGTTTATTGCGAAAAGACAAACAAACGCGGCGGAGGATTTAGTTTTATAATAATTATGTAGTGATAGATTTATTTTTTAACTCCCACCAAAAGTTATCCCTTCGTGTCTACTTCAAGACTAGGCATCACACAGGTTTGACAGAATCGCTTAGCCAACAAGAGTTTTTACAATGAAAAGACTTTGGATCTCATTATTGCATTAACTCGATTGGTTAGAACAATATCGTTATTTAACCTCGACCTTAGTACTCGGTGTTAATTGAGACATTATACTTTAACTTGATTTTTAGAACAAAAAAAAACCTGTCCTTAACCGGTAATAAAGTAACGGTATAAAAGTGCCGTTTTTTTTTCATTATAACGTACGGAATGTCAAAAGACAACTGGAAATGTTCGAATAAATAAGGGGCAGGAGAAGGAGCTTACAGTCCATGAGTCCCAGGGATTGGCCTTTAAATCGGTGGTGATCTTGCGAACAAAGGGCAAAAGGATACAAACCCACGATAGCGTTTCACATGCTATTATAGCAATATCCAGACACATAACAACACCCGTATCTCCTATACCGACGTGACTGACGAGGCAATTACTACGTTCATCCATCGGGCCCTGGGCTCTGGCACATGACATTGTGGATTATAATCTAATAATGGCTATAAGAAATGAGAGTCAGACCACCATAAAGGTAATAATGGCAATTAAAAATCCGATTTACTAATATTATAAAGATGTAAAGTTTGTGACGTTGTAGGGGGTAATCTCAGGAACTACTAAACCGATTTTGTAAATTCTTTTACCAATAGAAAACCACGTTATTTATGCGTGTCATAGGCATATATTAACCCGAAAAATTTAAATACTTTTTTGTTCGCAACACTGGTTTTAAGGAAGTAGGTAAATTTATATATATCCCACACCTGCATCCTTTTGTAACAAGGTAGGGTGGTATAATACTTATGTATTTAATAAATTAATCTATACTAATATTATAAAGAGGTATAGTTTGTGACGTTGTAGGAGATCTCTGGCTTTATTAAATCGACTTTGAAAAATTCTTTTACCAATAGAAAGCCACGATATTTGTTAGTGTCATAGGCTAAATATAAACCCGAAAAATGAAGAGACTTATTTGTGGTAGTCGGATTTGCAAAGTAAGTCGGACAAAAAACGCTCGAACGAAAACGTTTCTTACGAACGCTGCCTTAACGATGAAAGATATACGATTGAGTTCTAAAGAAAAGTTGTAAAGCTTGATATAATGTCTACAGAAAAGTCAGCGCCAGCATCGGTGTTATTACAAATAAGTTAAATACGTGTTAAACCCTGGGTTTAAAAAGGTCTCATATTAAATGCATCACGGTCGGTTCGGTCTTCTCGAGGGCCACCCTGAGGCCCAACCTCCTTATGCGCCTGACCACGAGGGTTGTGGCCATCGTGGTCAGGTGCACCAGTACCCGTCAATCCACCCCCCGGGCTACGACTAGGGTGTCGTCCGCGTAACAGATGAGGCGCGCTCCATATGGGAGCACGCCGCGGAGCACCCAGTCGTAGCCCAAGTTCCACAGGAGCGGCTCCAATACCGACCCCTGTGGAACTCCTCTCCTCGTTGCTCGTCGCACCATCCGTCCGCCGCTGTCCACATAGGCGACCTCCCTATCGTCGAGATACGCCTCCAACAGCCTCCGCAGGTACGAGGGCACTCCGAAGTAACGGAGCGCCTCCCGTATAACTCCGTGCGGCAGGCTGTTGAAGGCGTTGGCGATGTCTAGGGACACCGCCAAAACCCTTTCCCCCTGGGAGGTCGCCTCCATGGACAGCGACTTTAGAAGACACAGGGCGTCCACGGTGGAACGCCCCGTCCGGAAGCCGAACTGCGATTCCGATAAATTGGGCCCCATCCCATCCAGATGCTGGACGACCCGGGAGGAGACGATCCTCTCCAGCATCTTCCCGGCGTCGTCCAGCAGGACGAGGGGCCGAAACGCGGACGCGCAGTCCGGAGGGCGGCCCGCCTTCGCCATCAGGCAGAGCCGCCCAAGCTTCCAGGGCTTCGGGAACTGCCCGACCGACAAACACTGGTCGAACAGCTCCCGAAGCCACCCTCCTAGGTGGCCGAGTGCTAGGCCGAGCACCCGACCCGGGACCCCATCAGGGCCGGGTGCTCTCTTCCGACTGAGGAGGCGTTCAACAGCCCTCCTCATCTCCTCCTCCGTTACTGGGGGAGGACCGTCGAACACCTCCTCGACTTCTGCCCGAGGCGGAGGCATGGGAGGAGCCGGCAGCAGCGGAGGGTCGGGGAACAACTCGCCCACGACCCTCGCCACCACCTCCGGCTGGAGGGTCTCCGTCGCCGGGGGCGCCCAAGATCGTAACTTCTTCCGTACGATTCGGTATGGGCGCCCCCAAGGGTCCTCCTCCAGCGTTTGAAGCAGCTCCTCCCATGCTGCTTCTTTAGCCCGACTGATGGCAGCCTGCAGGGCCTTCCTACATTCCCTGTAGCTGCCATACAGCCGGGCCTCCGCCTCAGGGTCGCGATGCCGTCGCCGGCGGCTGCGCCCGTACAGCCGCCGGGCCGCGGAGCAAGCCGCACGGAGATCGGCGATCTCCGGCGACCACCAGTACACCGCCCGCTTGTTCGGACGGTGTACGCTCCGCGGCATCGACGCGTCGCAAACCTCCGTGAGGGCACCACGGAGGCGGGCTGCGGACGCGTCGACATCTTCCCCTGTGAGGGGGGGCATGGCCCACGCCTGGACGATGGCCGCCTCTTCCGCTAATTCACGGTTGAGGCGGCTCATCGCCCAACTGGGGAACTTCGCGCCCCTCCGGGGGCGGGTGCCAATTCCGACTTGGGAGGTGGAGACCTCGAACCTGATGTAGCGATGGTCCGATAAGGTCTCCACCTCCTCAAGCACCCTCCACCCCCGAACACGGCGTGCGACAGACGGGGTAGCGAATGAGACGTCTATCACAGACCCCCCGTTCTGTCGCACGCACGTGTGGACGGTCCCCTGGTTGAGGAGGGACAGCCCTAATTCGGCTGCCCACTCCTCAACGGCCATGCCCCTCAGGTCCGTGGCTGCCGCTCCCCAGGTCCTCGATTTGGCATTGAGATCGCCCATGAGGACCACAGGGAGCGGCGACAGCCGCCTGACAGCTCCCTGCAGGGAGCCGAGAAACGCCTCGAACTCCCTCAGGGGCTTGTTAGGGGAGAAGTACGCCCCCACAATGGCGTACTCTCCCCAGACGGCTGCCACGAACCCGGCCCCACTCTCTCTCGCCGCCAGGGACGAATTCCGGCCAGCCACGATTACCACGGAGCCGTTCCGGTCCCCAGCCCACTGCGGCTGGGAGGGAACATAGTAAGGCTCCGTGGCGACCGCGAGCCCGATACCCCACTCCGCCACTGACTGGACAAACAGATCTTGTGCAGCGGCGGAGTGGTTAAGGTTCGTCTGGAGGAAGCTGAAATGGGCGTGATCCATTACAGTTCCATTTCAGCTTCCTCCGGCCTGACGGTCTCGTCGGGCCTGTCGGCGATCGCCACGTTTCCGACGTAGCGCTCGGCCGATCGGCCCAACCTGAGTTTCAGGAATCTTCGGGGGTTTCAGTTTCCCTTGGGCGGCGCTTTGCAGCGCTGCGGCATCTTCCGTGGACGGTTTCTTGTCCTCGGCGCTAGCTTCCTGGAGGCGCAGATACAGTGCCATCCAGCGGGTCATCCCCACCGACAGCGTCCGAGCTACAATTAGCTCGGCGAGAGTGGATATATCACTCTCGTACACGCCTGTCGGTGTGGACGCCCCGCCGGGCGACCTCTGTCGCGCCCCCTGAGGCTGTGTCTTGGACGGCTCAGGCACGTTGGTGCCGAGTTCAGTGGCTGTAGCAGGAGTCAATGAGGTTGTTGCGACGGCAGAATCCGTAGGCAGGCATTCGTCGGTTCGTCGTGAAGACGCGGAGTCGGTTTGTCCCTTAGAAGGGCCTTTCTTCTTCCTTCCAGTCGCCGTTGCCGGCGTGGAAGGCGGAGCGCTTTTGCGACGCATCGTCGCGCAGGTATCGCGAAAGCCGTGTGACTCGCGGAACTCCAGAGTACCTCGCGCGCGTATGACAATGGAGCGAGTCCAATTTTGCCCTTTATATGCCGAACTCCCATCAATGTAGTCTCACACCGGGGTGAATAATGAACAGCTGATAATTTCAACCAATAGCGAGGTCATTAGTAACACCCCCGATAAAGTCAATAGCGCGGTATCACAGGTCAATAGTGGTTCCCCAGATGGCGTTGTAGTCTTGCCTCTCGGGTGTGTTATAACTATAGTGGTACCGGACGTAGTCGTTAACACTCAAAGAATATACTATTACTAATAATGATCAAACTAATGATTCAATTCTATATAATGATATCCATTCTTATTTAAGTCTTATTAAAATCTATATAATATTAATAATTCTTATTTATGTATCTTTAATATGGTGGCGCTAGTGTTAATGTGTCTCTCTAATATGGTGGCGCTAGTATCAATGTGTATCTCTAATATGTTGGCGCTAGTGTCGATGTATATTTATAATATGATGGCGCTAATATCAATGTTCCGGTCGTGTTGTAGTCTCGTCTCTTGAATGTGATGCAGCGGCACCGGAGGTGGGGCTAACAGTATTTAACTTTTTTG
Organism: Antheraea pernyi; assembly: GCA_015888305.1. Lineage (NCBI taxonomy): Eukaryota > Metazoa > Arthropoda > Insecta > Lepidoptera > Saturniidae > Antheraea > Antheraea pernyi. The sequence continues at coordinate 157,407 of MU158709.1, forward strand.
TAATAACACGGCATATGTCTAACTTTTAAAAATTTACGTCACAAAATGTAGTTTTTTAAACAAAAATCAAGGAACTCGCGTCATCGCCACCGCACGCTTCCCATGAGCATGTATACTATGTATATACATATATATGTATATACCTCCGTGCGTTATTAGTAACTATATATTATAAAACAACGTCCTCTGCCATGTCTGTCTGTCTGCCTGTTCGCGATAAACTCAAAAACTACCGAACGGATTTTCATGCAGTTTTCACCACCAGTAAATAAAGTAATTCATGAGAAAGGTTTTGATATATAATTGGTCGAAGTTTTTTTTATTATTATCAGGACGGGACAACGTCCGCCGGGCCAGCTAGTTAATTTTATAATTCAAAACAAAAAACAGTTATTCTAGTGTATTGAGTATTCACTTCTGTCTGCTATCCTTATGACTGCCTCGATCTTTTTACAACTTTGTAAGTTAGGCGTCATGAGGTCGCGGTCGCATTGTGTTCCGCGAACGCACACACGCGTATTTTGATTGGGGAACTGTTACAAGGTTTGTGTCGTTTGGGTGTAACCGACGTTATGTTCACGCGTTATCGTATCTCACAAAGAATGTCGGCAGGACTGGCTTCTTTGCGAAAACTAACAGAGCGGCTACAAAGTGACGAGACCCTCAGAAATAGCGATTACCTTTAGAATCTGTTTTTTTTTTTTAACTAACTACGCTATTGACCAAGCAAGGTCTTAACAGCTTCACCGGACTACTAAGGCGAGTGCTTAAGGCACTCAGCCGATTTTATTTTGACAACTAGCTCAAGGGTGCACGGCATACCTCGGCTTTGGCTGTTGCCTGATACATGCAATTCGCGACCTATCTGAGCTAGCCTAAGCTAAGCTAACTATTCATACATATATGAGTTGTTGAAACATATATGTGTACCAAGCATACATGCCTCAACAACTCTTATATATATTTCGTATCGGATAATATTCTAAACTATTTCAGTTTGATAAGGGAAAAAAATAAAACCCTTCCACTGGCATGTGTAAGCGTGTATGCGTGCACGTGTTTGGAGGTGATATGTGGAATGTTGTCGCAGTTATGTAAGATTTTGTTTAGAATCTGTTGCTTTTATACAGGATGGCGATAACGGTATAAGAAAATTGCACGCGACTGGTCCACGCTGTATGAAACTGTTTATATATCAAATAAAGTCCTCTACCACGGCTGTCTGTCTGTATGTTCGCGGTGAAACTACGGAAGGGATTTTCATGCGGTTTTCACCAGTAGATAAAGTGATTCATGAGGAAGGATTACGTATATAAACGTTTTTTTTTTATTATCAGGGGCGGGGCAACGTTTGCGGGGCAAGTTAGTATTACATAAAATGCCACCAATATTACTAAATATGTACTTAGTAAAATAACACAAGATTAAAAACATAATATAAAAACCAGTACATGACAGACTAAGATTTATTTGATACTAGCTGTGCCCACTACTCAGTCCACGTGGAACCTAATGTAAAATAAAATCATCATCATCATCATCATCATTACCCTTTATTATTCATTGTGAACATCTTCGATCAGTTATTGTTGATCGAAGGTGAACATAGATGTGAGTTTTGTTTGTGTGTTTGATTGAAGAAGGCTCGTCCGCTTGCACATGTTTTCTTTTTCCACTCTCTCCTGTCAAATGTCATTTCAGTATTCACACCTTTTACGCACATATCGTTTTTCACGCAGTCCATCCATACCTTTTTCGGTCTTCCTCTACTCGTATATCCGTCCACAAACATACTCAACACTTTTCTAGTTACATGGTCTTCATCTCTCCTCATGACATGCCCATACCATGCTAACCTATTACTCCTCAACTTCTCTGTCACTGGTGCTATTTTCAAACTTCCTCTGATATACTCATTCTTAATTTTATCCATTCTAGTCACACCACACATCCACCTTAACATTCGCATCTCTGCCACATGTAATTTTCTCTCATCCGTCTCTTTCGTAGCCCAGCACTCAGATGCATACAGCATGACTGGTCTTATCATAGCTTTATAAACCTTCCCCTTGAGTTTCAAAGGCATTCGTGGGTCACAAGCTACCCCAGACACATTTCGCCATTTCATACATCCTGCATTTATTCTATTCCTCACATCCTTATCAATGCCACCGTCGCTTTGTATCAATGAACCGAGATACCGAAAATTAGAGCAGGCTGGTAAGAATACACCATTTAAGGCTATAGGAGAAAAACTAGACGTACCACCGAAGTCGCAAAACAAATGTTCAGTTTTTGTTCTACTAATGTTCAAACCAACATTCTCCAGTTTTTCTCGCCATTTTTCCAGCCTACTCTGAATCTCGACAGCATCTTCTCCGATAAGAACAATATCATCAGCAAACAGCATACACCAAGGTGTATCCTCCTGTATGTCTGATGTTAATGCATCCATAACAAGAAGAAATAAATAAGGGCTCAAAGCTGAACCCTGGTGTAAACCTACAGCCACATTGAAATCATCGGTAACTCCAGCTTCGGACCTAACATGTGTTTTGGCTTGACCATACATACCACGAATAAGTTGTAGGTACTTTCCAGGCACTTTTTTCTTTTTCAAAGCCCACCACAAAACATCTCGGGGTACTCGATCATATGCCTTCTCCAGATCAATAAACACCATATGCAAGTTCTTATGTACACGTCTGTATTTTTCGCACAGTTGCCGAAGTGCGAAAATGGCATCTGTTGTCGCTCGTTCAGGCATAAACCCAAATTGATTTTGAGTCACTTCAGTCTCATCTCTTATTCGTCTCGCTATCACTC
>MU158709.1:160392-183613 GCA_015888305.1 Antheraea pernyi
GCACAACGTGTTTTCTTTTTCCACTCTCTCCTGTCAAATGTCATTTCAGTATTCACACCTTTTACGCACATATCGTTTTTCACGCAGTCCATCCATACCTTTTTCGGTCTTCCTCTACTCGTATATCCGTCCACAAACATACTCAACACTTTTCTAGTTACATGGTTTTCATCTCTCCTCATGACATGCCCATACCATGCTAACCTATTACTCCTCAACTTCTCTGTCACTGGTGCTATTTTCAAACTTCCTCTGATATACTCATTCTTAATTTTATCCATTCTAGTCACACCACACATCCACCTTAACATTCGCATCTCTGCCACATGTAATTTTCTCTCATCCGTCTCTTTCGTAGCCCAGCACTCAGATGCATACAGCATGACTGGTCTTATCATAGCTTTATAAACCTTCCCCTTGAGTTTCAAAGGCATTCGTGGGTTACAAGCTACCCCGGACACATTTCGCCATTTCATCCATCCTGCATTTATTCTGTTCCTCACATCCTTATCAATGCCACCGTCGCTTTGTATCAATGAACCGAGATACCGAAAATTAGAGCAGGCTGGTAAGGAAACACCATTTAAGGTTATTGGAGAAAAACTAGACGTACCACCGAAGTCGCAAAACAAATGTTCAGTTTTTGTTCTACTAATTTTCAAACCAACATTCTCCAGTTTTTCTCGCCATTTTTCCAGCCTACTCTGAATCTCGACAGCACTTTTATACATTTAACGTGCGTAATATCTCTAGTACTCTTCTCTTTAGCTTTTGCTAAACGACACAAATATTTTTGTGTTTAAAATAAAATCTTTTTTTTTTTTCTCGATCTGACTACGCCATTGACCTGGCAGGGTCTTCACAGCTTCACCGGACTACTAAGGTTGGCGCTTAAGGCACTCAACCGATTTGGGTTTTAGGTAACATACACAAGGGTGCACGCACACCTCGGCTTGGGCTGTTACCTGGAAAAAGACGCGTCTGTCCTAGCTAACTATTCTAAGCTATTCATACATATATACATTTGTGAACCATACAATCGAAATTGCATGATTCACAAATGAATACGTGTATATCGGAATGAAACGAACTAAACTATTCGATTCAGTTCGATGAGGGAAGAAAACAAAACGCTCCCACCATGTGTATGTATGTGCACGTGTGTGAGAGAGATGATCTCATATGTGTGTTCAAGTGATGTTAGTGAGTCACTGTATATCTCGAGGGCTCCGAAATAAAATCAGTGAATAATAAAATCATGTGAATGTATTAAATCCATTTACTGATCTACTTTTCTTACGTATTTAAGTCACGTCGTCATTATTTGTGGTGTGGTGTGGTTTCATCGTGAACGCAGTACTTTAGCAGTGAGTAATGCGTGTTTAAACAAACAGACAGACAGTTAGACATTCTATAAATGATTGAAATATATTTTATAACTTATTCCTAGACACCTACAACAATATTTTTTTACAAATATCTAAAAAGTAGACGTTAGATTTACTTTCTTATTATATTAGATGTGTATAAGGGCCACATACACGTACTCGAGGTGGTCCGGGAGGGGGGCACGCAGCTCTGTTGGCGGCGGTGACGTAGCTCTGTGTGCGCGTGCGGCGGTTCTCGTCGTGTTGCGTAAATCGGTGAAGGTTCTCGCAGCAGTGGAGCGCGGCCGACTCGCGGCAGGGTCACGGCTCGCGAATCTAGGTGAGAGGGGGCAGAGCCCCTCCTCGCCTCAGGGCTACTCTCACTGTTAAATAATTGCTTATACTCTACACCAGCGGAGGACAACTTTTTTAAAGCAAGTGCGCAATGAAAATTTTCTACAGCGCGAAGGGCGTATGTTTCTTTTTTTGAATGAAAAACTCCTTTAGTCGCGTTATGCGGTATTTTTTGGCAAGAGATAAATTTATAATTTCGCGTCAAGACATGCTAGTAAGCGTGACCGAACGTATTTGCGCAAGCGTGGCTCGCATCAGACTATCAACGCGCAGTACAAGAGCCTGGTGTACATTTAATATTGATATTTTATAGTGAGATCGTGAAGCCCATCATATGTTTGATGAATTAATAAAATGTATATAATTATTATTCGGAGAGTCAATAGATTTGAAAGAGGGATTTATGAGAGAGATCACAGTTTAAATTCCGTTGTCCTTATGGCTACCTCGCCTTTTTTCTAAATAATTTTGTAAAATGGCTATAAAACGCCTGATCATACGTTCGCTACGGAACGGCTACGTTCGGTACGGTGCAATCTCTTAGCTATTTCCTGTATGAATAATTTTGCATAAAATAAGTATTTTGCAATATTAACACTTAGTATTTATACTCAGGGCTATTCTTCATATTAAAAATCGTGTTTCCTAGAAATAGATAAAACAAAATTAATTTTGAGTAAATAAGTAATAATACCGTATGAATTATGAAAATTGGAGAATAATTTTTACATTATTTGAACAGTTTATATAATTGGTTGTATTCACCAAAGCGAAATACTCGATTACGCAGCTTTAAATGTATTAAGTACTATTGTGATGTAAAATTCACATTAAAGTAACTTAGCTGTAGTAGCAAGCAAGCCTTACGAGTTGCTTAGGGAGAGTAAAAGTGCTGCGGTGTCTCGGTGTCGGCTGTAAGTGAAACTGCAAGTACCAGGCGGTAATGAAGGCGCGGGCGGTTGGTTGTTGCACGTATCTAGCGGGCGCGGGCGGTGCGGCGATGCGACAGCAGCTCAGCTGCGTTCGTTATTCTATTTACAAACAACGTGTGACGTCACAGAGCGCGCGCAACCGCACTACGTCGCACACACACACGTGTGACGGGGCAACCAACACGTGCGCCCGGAACCGATTCGCTGCTATCGCGGGGAGTTGTGTATTCGCTAGGTATCGGGGGTCCGAGAGGGGGGGGGGCGTTGAGTCTGGTTTCGATATTTCGTTGCCACAAGATAGTTGTCGGTCGAGGTGCTTGGGCGAGGGAGGAGATGGAGGGGGTAGGGGGGGTGAGGTACCGGTTAGCGACGTGTTCAGGTATTGTATGGTTTTATAAAAGAAGGCTCTGTTGTTACCGTGCGCGTTGTATACGACAAGTACGGAGGAAGAAACTTTTATTTTTTGCACAAATATTTCTACCACGATGGTAGTAGTTTCAAATACACACTTGAAGAATGTTGGAATGTAACACAAAAATGAATCAGTATAGAGACGAATGTTCCGGTTACAATTAAAATACCTACTCCGCGTCGCATTAAGTTTGCAATAACCTCATAGTATTTGTACCGCGACAGATTCTTCACGGCGGTGTATTTACTCAGTTACTACTTGCTACATACATTAAATATCACTTATGCTGTAATTAACACGTGTAAAGTGGAGCCAGTTCAGTTTCCCTTATATTTCATGTAGTTTTAAACATCTTTATACAGTTTTGTAAAAAAAAAATAACTGTAGCGTTGGTGATAGGACACGTGGACGAGCACGGGTCCGTTGCTGCGATAGATATGTACGTGCCGGGACCCGAGGCCGTATAAAAATACTCGAATCCCACGTGTCAAAATTATATTTTTAACAAAATATACATGTAAAAACTTGGGTATAATGTCTCTTATCGTCATGAGACATGAGTAAACGCTTATGATGATTGTTAACAACAAATATTTCATTGATTAGATTTCTTCTAATTATTATACAAATTATAACTAAACAAAAAAAGTGTGTGTGTACTTATGTACACGCGTTAGTAGTTATACTTCTTTGGCGTAACAAGATAAAAATCTTCGAAAATTTTACCTTTCGCCTTATTCTACGTTTGTAGAAAAAACGACACTAACAATAGAAAAAAGGTATTTAATACAAAGAAACAAAATGTTGACTATAGCTAACTTCAGGGTGTCGGTTTTTCGTGACGGAGTGCGCGCGCATCGTAAAAATTTACTCTCATCGTTTTTCCCTAACGCGCCAAAAGAAGTATAAATTCAAAAATCGAAGCAGTCATAAGGACTGCCGACAGAAGTAAAAACTTCAATAGAATGGAATAACTGTTTTCTCCTTTGAATTTTGAAATCTATACTAATAGTAGCGGGCTCGGCGGACGTTATCTTGCCGTGATAATAGAAAAAATCCTGTAAGTCAACCGCAGCGCCGCCTATCGGGACCAATTGTGAATCTAAACCATTCTCGGAACCACTGGACCACGCACACAACATTTTATCAAAATCTGTCCAGCCGTTTAGGAGGAGTTCACACGTACAGAAGAAATTTATATATAAAGAGGTTAAAGTTTGCGACGTTGTAGGAGGTAATTTCAGGAGCTAGTCGTCCGATTTGAAAAATTCTTTCATTGCCAAGTCAATATATTTTATTTAAAACATGAAATATTTTTAATATTGATATGATCACTATAAGATATTCTTAGGTTAGCTAATTCCGTAATAACTTAAGACAGAAGATCCTTAAGTAGGGACTTTAAAGTAACCGACTTGGATCTCACAATTTTTTACGATAGAAGAACTGAGTTTTTTGTACAAGTTTTGTTTTTGATGGCATATCAATTCTTTTTGTGGATAGTCCTACATTTTTCCTTTTGCGTTACCTTTTACTTCTTGAATACAAACAACGTATCTACCTACACTTATTATTCCTATATATTATACATATAGGTACACTGATTCATTAGCTGCAAAAGCTTCCATGTCTGCTAGAGGTGCCTTAAAGTTTTGATGATTGATAAGTCGGTGAGTGATATAATTAAGAAATTTTGACTAGTTATAATTCTTGAACTACTTGTCCAAATTGAATGAAATTATAAATATACCGTGTTTATACAATGCCTGCTTGGTTACTGAATTCAGGCTTGTAGTTTTATCCACAACGAAGTTATGGGGGGTCGAAAATGTCCCGAGTTGTTTCGAGAAAAGGATAGTACTGTCGTGCTGGTTTTTTTCTCAACTGGGCGGGGGCACTGCCGTTAAAAATGGAAATGTGTTACATTAATCACGTATAGAGTCGATACAGTCAGGATTGCCAATAAACACTTCGTAGATACTGTCACTATTTATTTGGGCAGAGCTTCGCCATACAATACTTTGTACATAATAATGCGTAGATATCACCGACATCTTGCCTTTTAAAGGCCGATCTATATAAGTCAAAGCGATTACTATTTACACATAATTCCGCAAAATAATTTAAGTACTTAACACAAAAATAATAAAGTATGAACAAATTAATGTTATTTAAGCTATACAACAATTTTATATAATTATCCTTATTTATGATCTCTAATGTGTTTACTAATCTGTTTCGACATGTAGATCAGCGACATCTAGCCTTTCATAGGCCGAACTATGAAATCAAAGAATATACTATTTATTCATAATGATCAAACTAATGATTCAATTCCATATAATGATATCAATTCTTATTTACGTCTTATTAAAATCTATATAATAATAATAATTCTTATTCATCTATCTCTAATATGGTGGCACTAGTGTTAATGTGTCTCTCTAATATGGTGGCGCTAGTATCAATGTGTATCTCTAATATGTTGGCGCTAGTGTCGATGTATATTTATAATATGGTGGCGCTAATATTGATAATATTCCGGTCGTGTTGTAATCACGTTTCTTGAATGTGATGCAGCGGCACCGGAGGTGGGTGATAACAAATGTTAAAAAATGAAACATGTTATGTGAACGATTAAAATTGGATTCAACTGATTTTCAAATGTAACGACACATTTATAGAACTCACAATTGTGTTATCGTAGCGTTCACGAGGACAGTTATTGTCCTAGGAGACGACATAGTAAAACTATCGATATTCCTGTGTATCGATGTTTCATCATCTCTAGCTTTAACTGCTTACTGCTCATTACGAACTCCGAAATGATACATGAGTTTTCGGCGGGATTTCAGTCTGACGTGTAGACGCTTTTACATTTTACTGGTGAGCCCTGCGGACGTTATCCCGCTCTGATAATAAAAAAATCTTGATAAATTATATACCCAAAATCTTCCTCATGAATTACTTTGTCTACTGCCGAAAACCGTATGAAAATCCGTTCAGTAGTTTTTGAGTTTATCGCGGACAGTCAGACCGACAGACGTGGTATAATAGTTCAATATGACTAATATATAACACGAGATTTTATTTTATAATATGAAATTTTATATTCATAGCCGTGTGTTATTTGACTTGTATATGTTGTAATATTGATTTTTTTATATCATAGGAGGCAAACGAACAGGTGGGTCACCTGATGTTAAGTGATCACCACCGTCCATAAACACTTGCAACACCAGGGGAGACGTAAGTGCATTGCCAGCCTGTGTTTTGCCAGTGTGTTGCCAGCCTGGGGGGAGGGGAGTAGGCCATCCGGCGCTCTCACTGACCGAACGAAACGCAACAATGTAAGCACTGTTACTACATGTCGGTATTATTTTTTTACAAATACAAATATCTTTATTTTCTAAAAAAACCTTTACATAATATAGTTTTAATTATGGACCCAAACTAGGCGATGCCTGTCTCATGGAAGCCCAATGCCTGTCTACAAATTGCCTTTAATCGATGGTGGCGCGTATTGTGTTTATAATATTTAAAAGAAATTACATTTAAAAAAAGTGCGTGCGTACAAAGTACACATGTCAGCAGTGAAACTTCTTTGGTAACTAATTTATAAGCCTTGTTTATATTTATACAAACAAGAAAAAAGAATAAAAAGTTTTTTTATTTGTTTAATCTGCGTTTACTGCAAATGACGTCGTTTCCGTTGCATACCTGCGTGACGTCACATCTGTAAAAAATTTACCCGCTTGCGCCTAAAGAAGTTTCACTACAAAAATTAAAATAAGACAAGAAGAAACAGAAATCATATAATAACTTAAAAAATGTGTATGTATTCTTGAGTGTGAGTGAGTGTCTGTGCTTGTGTGATAGATATGTATAGTTTTTGGAATGTTAATAGAGTACTTTGTGTAAATTTTCTGTCTGTTCATATGAAATACTATGAAGCCATCGTTTGGTGGCAGTTTTAATACTACTCCGTCCATAGACACTTGCAACACCAGAGGAGACGCAAGTGCGTTGCTAACCTGTGTGGGGGGGAGGGGAAGGGAAAGGGAAAGGGGAAAGGAGATGGGCCTCCGGCGCTCTCACTGACCGAACGAAACGCAACAATGTAAGCACTGTTACTACATGTCGGTATTATTTTTTTACAAATACAAATATCTTTATTTTCTAAAAAAACCTTTACATAATATAGTTTTAATTATGGACCCAAACTAGGCGATGCCTGTCTCATGGAAGCCCAATGCCTGTCTACAAATTGCCTTTAATCGATGGTGGCGCGTATTGTGTTTATAATATTTAAAAGAAATTACATTTAAAAAAAGTGCGTGCGTACAAAGTACACATGTCAGCAGTGAAACTTCTTTGGTAACTAATTTATAAGCCTTGTTTATATTTATACAAACAAGAAAAAAGAATAAAAAGTTTTTTTATTTGTTTAATCTGCGTTTACTGCAAATGACGTCGTTTCCGTTGCATACCTGCGTGACGTCACATCTGTAAAAAATTTACCCGCTTGCGCCTAAAGAAGTTTCACTACAAAAATTAAAATAAGACAAGAAGAAACAGAAATCATATAATAACTTAAAAAATGTGTATGTATTCTTGAGTGTGAGTGAGTGTCTGTGCTTGTGTGATAGATATGTATAGTTTTTGGAATGTTAATAGAGTACTTTGTGTAAATTTTCTGTCTGTTCATATGAAATACTATGAAGCCATCGTTTGGTGGCAGTTTTAATACTACTCCGTCCATAGACACTTGCAACACCAGAGGAGACGCAAGTGCGTTGCTAACCTGTGTGGGGGGGGGGGGGGGCACCACGTTTTGATTTTCAATTTTTTTTTGATTACTCAGGCACAGCAACGTGTGGTCGGGTAAGCTAGTACTTATATAGATTAATTGAAAGCTTATAACACCATATACATTAGATTCATGTGAAGATGGAAAACTTGTTTATTTATAAAGTAAATTTTCAAAAAAAAGTATTAACCGACTTCAATATCAATCAAAACCCCATAAGGCACTAAAAAGCGGAAAATAAATAGTTTATCAAAAATAAAACATATGAATATGTGTGCTACCTTGAGATGTATTGGAAGTCGGTGCCAACTAAACCGAAAATCATATCATCTACAGGTACAAAGTTTAAGTCCACTCTCGCGTCTCTGTGATACAAAAATTTTGGTTGGTACCGACTTCCAGTACATCTCTAGGTGGCACACATATTCATATGTTTTATTTTTGATAAACTATTTATTTTCCGCTTTTTAGTGCCTTATGGGTTTTTGATTGATATTGAAGTCGGTTAATACTTTTTTTTGAAAATTTACTTTATACGTAATATAGTTCGGTTATTGTGCACATGTGAAGGGGGAGGGATATATAATACCACGGAGCATGGATTTCGAGATGTCACAATAACTCCCTGGAAAGGTCTAATATGGAAGCCAACATTAATTAGAACGTTCAAGTTATCACAATACACTTATCTATACTAATATTATAAAGAGGTAGAGTTTGTGAATTTGTGACGTTGTAAGGGGTAATCTCAGGAACTACTGGTCCGATTTGGAAAATTTATTCAGTGTTATATAGCTCATTTATCAGGGAAGGTTATAGGCTATATATCATCACGCTAAGACCCATAGGAGCGGAGCAGCAATGAAGAATGTTGCAAAATCGAGGTATTTTTTCCTTTTCAGAGGTTCCGCTGCGTTTTAGCGCAAAATAACCGTTCCACGCTTACGTATTACCGCCCAACGAAGTGGGCACGGGTCGGCTAGTATAATATAATTACTTACTCGATAGTGGCAGTAATAATCAGAAGACTGGCTGACAAAACAAAAATGACCAAGTCCGAAATGATACAAAATATAAATATGTATACTATATTATTATTCAATTAAGCTGTGATATAACTGATTATATCAGTAGTTATATAAAAATCTGCTTACGCAGTGCAACGTAACCCGGCGCTATGGGTATGTCGTAAATATACCGGAGTTAATTGTTACGTTATGTAGCTGAGGCACGAACTGACCTGGAATGGTGCAAAGTAAGTTCTATTGAACCTAAATCCTATAGGCTACACTCGTTACGTCTCCATGTATCACACTCTTGGAATAAGTAATGTATGAACACTCATCACTGCTAAAGTACTTACTGTGCTCACGATAAAACCTCATCATAAAGCATACTCTCGGGTAACATTTAGTCTTTATTTCATTAAAATCGGTCCACTCTATCAAGAGTTATTGTAATTCTAATGACAGCTCGAGTTAAGTACGAGGAAAGAACAGGTAAGTAAATGCATTTCAATCTCTTACAAAAACATATATCTATCTATACTAATATTATAAAGAGGTAAAGTTTGTGAGTTTGTGACGTTGTAAGGGGTAATCTCAGGAACTACTGGTCTGATTTGGAAAATTCTTACAGTGATATATAGCTAATTTATCAGGGAAGGTTATAGGCTATATATCATCACGCTAAGACACATAGGAGCGGAGCAGCAATGAAGAATGTTGCAAAATCGGGGTATTTTTCCTTTTCAGAACTTCCGCTGCGTTTTAGCGCAAAATAACCATTCCACGCGTACGAAGTCACTGGCAGAAGCTATTAACTAATTATATTATCTATACTAAGGTAAAGAGGTAAAGTTTGTGAGGTTGTAGGGGGTAATATCTGGGAAATCGGAGAAAAAATGGTAAAACGTTTCTTACGAACGCTGCCTTAACTATTAGAGATATATGATTGAGTTCTAGAGAAAAGTATAAAGCTTGATAATGCCTATTACCGCCCAACGAAGTGGGCACGGGTCAGCTAGTCTATATATATAAAAATCAATTGCTGTTCGTTAGTCTCGCTAAAACTCGAGAACGGCTGAGCCGATTTAGCTGACTTTGGTTTTGAAATGTTTGTCGTAGTCCAAGGAAGGTTGAAACGGTTTTGCTCTTGACTTCCTTCAGTCATATCTACTTCTTTTAGCTCTTCGGTATATTAAAATCTCGAAATTCCCTATTTTGTACTCCAGTGTCAAATTTTTGGTTCGATGTAAATTTGTGCTTGAATTGATTTTTCTGTAGTTTAGCCCTATAAATACGTTTTTCTCGGCTTAAGCATTGACCACATTTTACACAAAAATGTAAGCAATCTGCAGTTATTGTTTTACATTCGGCACAACGTAACAGATAGTGATTGGGAGATGTACTTCGGTTGTCCGATCTAGTTTTTGCAACACGGGCTTATGTATAGATAGCTATTTAATAAACATAAACTTTTTCAAATAACTATTAGACTACGTTATCTTTTCAAAATCATTTGATGTCATTTTTTAACCGACTTCAAAAAAAGGAGGAGGTTATCAATTCGACTGTATTTTTTTTTTAATGTTTGTTACCTCATAACTTTGGACTGGGTGAACCGATTTTGATTATTATTTTTTTATTTGAAAGCTGGTACTTCCAGTGTGGTCCCATTTCAATTTGGTACAGTTCCGACAACGGCATCCAGTGCAAAACCGTATAAGTTTTAAATTTGCATTAAGTATGTACACGACAAATAGACGAATAACTCAATATTACGCTAACCGATTTCGATGATTCATTTTTTATTGAAAAGGATGTACTTCAAGGGTAGTTTGATGAGAGTTTGGTTAGGTTCTGATTATGGGATCCGTGACAAAGTAAGAAAACTTTCAAGAAACGAGCCTACTCCTTTCTTAAGGGCCGGCAACGCATCTGTGTTTCCTCTCGTGTCGCAATTGTCCATGGGCGGCCGTGATCACTTACCATCAGGTGACCCGTATGTTCGTTTGCCACCAATATTATAAAAAAAACTCTTCAATTCTTAGGAGCCTATTGTGCTTATGTTCGTTGCTGTGTTGCAACATGACGCAAGCATTGTAATTACATTACTTAAGGTGTATAATGTGTGAAGCGATGGTAGCCGAGTTGGTGGTAGAAACTATCGCGGATTACTGAAAAGGTTGCGTTCGTACCAAACGTTACTTATTGTACAACCAATTGAAACCATATCGCATACCATACCGATAGATACCATACCGCAAAAATGCGCATATTTTAATATACTTAAGGCGGAACGGAGTTCGCGGGCACTGCTAGTAAAATATATTTATGTACACTAAAAATGGAAAAATAAAGTAAATTTTCAAAAAAAAGTATTAACCGACTTCAATATCAATCAAAAACCCATAAGACACTAAAAAGCGGAAAATAAATAGTTTATCAAATTAACCAAATGAAATAAAACATATGAATATGTGTGCTACCTAGAGATGTACTGGAAGTCTGTACCTACCAAAATTTTTGTATTACAGAGACGCGAGAGTGGACTTAAACTTTGTACCTATATAGATGATATAATTTTCGGTTTTGTTATAATAATATAATAAATCTAGCTGATACATACTGTTCCTATGAAGCAATGACATTATTTTGTATTTTGGTAGCCGTAAAGCTGTAGGTCCATACAGTCCGGTTTGAAGCGGTCACGTCGGCGAGGCGGCCAGTTTTATAAGCAAACTAGTGTTTACCCGCGGCTCTGGACGCGTGTTTTGAGCGATAACACAGGTCAACAAAAAAAAAATTTTTTTGGGTTTCTGTTCCCTTGCTTAAATTCTGATTCTAGACATTGGAAAACACTTAAATATCCATATTTAGCTTAGCTTGGATAAGTATGATTTAATTTATTTACTACATCTGAAAGAATTTAAAGACAACATGGGGGCCTACTCCGAGGAACAAGCAGAACGTTTTCACCAAGATGTGATGGACTTTGAACGGCGATATCAAGGGCGCAGTACAACGAGAATATGACGGGAGATTACATTTGGGGTTTAATACGAGAGAGCTCATACGAGCATAAGAGAAATACGAAAAATATCCACTTTAAGACATTAGTTTCTTGTTATTTGACATCTATATGTTATTGTTTATCACAAATCTTGAATAAAAAAGACTCTTGTATCTAAAAAAATGTTTTCTAATAGTTTCTTGTTATTTGACATCTATATGTTATTGTTTATCACAAATCTTGAATAAAAAAGACTCTTGTATCTAAAAAAATGTTTTCTAATTATAATTTACAGTGGAAGTGTAGAAAAAAAATATAAAAATCAATAATTTTTGCCGAATAATTGAAAAATTGTTGTAGTTTCTACAAAAGCAAACTTTAATCGGAAAAAAAATCCCTTATTTTTGTCGTAGGAGAAACCAAAATTTAACATATAGAAGTTGTGTTATGTTGTGTTGACCGGTGAAATTATTTCCGATTTGTTATTTCATGTTAGTAAAATATGAGCACAATGTATGATCTCTTAAATTATTGTTGACTAGCCTCTGCACGCGGTTCCGTTCGCGTGGAATAGTTACTTTGGGTTAACGCTGACCCGCAGCGGAATCTCTCAAGAGAAAAAGCACTCTGATTTTTAAACATTCTTCATTAGTGCTCCGCTCCTATTAGTCTTAGATGATATATATAGCTTATAACCTTCTTCGATAAATATATATATATATATATATATATATTTATCGAAGAAGGTATATATATATATATGAATATAGTATTAATGTAATATATTTTTATAGCTCTATCAATGAATAACGTACTTCAAAATTCAACAATGTATTTATTAAAATTTTACATTTTACACGTAATATTACAATGTCTACCAAACTTGGCAGAGTCTGTGTCACGGTAGCCAGGAAACGATTAGACAGCGTGTTTTACAAGTTGCTTCACCTTACACATATGCAAATTTACAATCTAAAATTGTTAGATAGGTGATTTAACACATGTGTAACAAAATTTATGAAAGTACAAAGAAAACAGTCAGACTACATGTTTATCAGCGTTACAATAGTTTATAATAGGCATCTATCATAAAATTGAACTATACGGACCGACGTACAGATTTTGTATGTATATAGATGGATATGTAGTATGTCGTGTGTTGAGTTTACGAGTGCTGGCTGTGAACGTGGTCGCGGTGCCGCTTCTAGTTCGCTCGTGGGCTTTCACTTATACCGCTTTCGTTGGTTGCGAAACGCGCGCGCCTCTCTCCGCCTCGCACTTCACCAACGACTACCCTATACAAAGCTCTCTTTCTTTTTAACACGCTTTTATTAGCTTCACCTGTATGTATCTATGTTTGTAACCGACCCCTTTGAGCTCGATTTCGTCCTACTTTGAACGATCAGATTTAATTCAAACTTTGCACACCTGTCAAAAGTCGATGACAATGCAATAATCCGAAAGAAAAAGTTAAAAAAATTTAACTAAAAATGAAAAATAAATAATAGTTTAAAAAAAAAAACTAAATAAAACACGCTTTCATAAAAAATCCAACTAAAAAACAGAAAATAAAATTTAATAAATTTGGATTAAGAATAGTGTAAATTAGAAATAAATGTATATTTTTGTAAAAAGTAACAAAAAAAATGATAAAAATACTGATATCTGGAGGTGGTGATATTAAATTTTATTTTCTGTTTTTTAGTTGAGTTTTTTATGAAAGCGTGTTTTATTTAGTTTTTTTTTTTAAAGAGTGTTTTTTTTAGTTTTTTTAAACTATTATTTATTGACTATTAGTCCCACATGGCAGTGTGCTCAACTTATACCCTATACAAAGCTATAATCTCTATAAAAAAATTCGAGACATTCATAAGACAGAAGTGTAAACTTAAAATGAATTATTCTGGTTTTCACATCTAATGGCACTCCGACATATAACTAACTATATACTTTATATACAGTTCATTTATTCATCAATCATATTGCACAATTTCTAAACAAAACATCAATATTAGACGTAAGCAGGACGTTATACTACGCGTTGCTAGTCTGACGTAAGCCGCGTAAGCGCAATACGGTCGGTAACGCTTATTAGCAAGCGATGACGCGAAATAATAAATTTATCTCCTGCCAAAAAAAATTACCACGTAAAATGTATTCTATTACTTATTCATAGACACCGGAAACAATGTTTTTTTTACAAATATCTAAAATGTACAGATACGTTAAATTTATATTTTTACTAGCCGACCCGTGCCCACTTCGTTGGGCGGTAATACGTAAGCGTGGAATGGTTATTTTGCGCTAAAACGCAGCGGAAGCTCTGTAAAGGAAAAAAATACCTTGATTTTGCAACATTCTTCATTGCTGCTCCGCTCCTATGGGTCTTAGCGTGATAATATATTGCCTATAACCTTCCCTGATAAATGAGCTATATAACACTGAAAGAATTTTCCAAATCGGACCAGTAGTTCCGGAGATTACCCCTTACAACATCACAAATTCACAAACTCCACCTTTTTATAATCATTACATAGTATAAAACAAAGTCCCCTACCGTGTCTGTCTGTCTGTCTGTTCGCGATAAACTCAAAAACTACTGAACGGATTTTCATGCGGTTTTCACCAGTGGATAAAGTGATTCATGAGGAACATTTTTGTATATAATTTGTCAAGGATTTTTTTATATTAAAGGCGGGGCAACGTTTGCCGGGATCGCTAGTATTAGTATAGATTATGTCACTACATAGTATAAAACAAAGTCGCTTTCTCTGTCCCTATATCCCTATGTATGCTTAAATCTTTAAAACTACGCAACGGATTTTTTTAATAGATAGAGTGATTGAAGAGGAAGGTTTCTATGTATAATAACATCCATTAAATAGTGGAGAAATACTGTTATTTTTGAGGTTTCTAATGTGATGTCGTAAATAATTACATAACCGATTCGATGCAGACGACGATGCACGGGTCAGCTAGTGTATAAATAAATATGAGATCAAGAGTATTTACAAACTCCAACAGTTTCTCCTAATACGTCCATTCAGGAGGGTCTGTGAGGTGAGACAAAACAGCCGGGGAAGCGACACCCGCCGTGACTGACGCCATTACACCCCGGATCCTCGCGGCGGGCCGGGGATGAGAAGGTCGGGTCGATGAACCCGCCTTGGGAAGCCTGTGACGTCATACGGCACTAAACTCGAATGAATGTCAGTCAACCGTCACTGCGATACATTTAGAGGTGCAATGAAATTTTGTTATAGGTGATAAAAAATGATAACTCGTAATCAACAAAATCATATTACAAGGTTGAAGGAATTATTTATATTTTACTAGTGGGCCCGGTGGACGCTGTCCCGCCCTGATAATAAAATAAAACCTTGACAAATTATATACGTAAATCTTCCTCGTGAATCACTTTATCTACTAGTGGAAACCGCATGAAAATCCGTGTAGTAGTTTTTGGGTTTATCGCGAACAGACAGAGAGACGTGGCTGAGTACTATGTTTTATACTATGTAATAATTAATTTGTGCGTGTTGTGAGCTTGAGAAATAAGATTTAACTCTATTTGAAGCACGATATACGACCCCCGCAAGTCCTTTTTCGAACTGTCTACGCTATTGGCCTAGTAAGGCCGTAACCGCTTCACCGGACTACTAACCCGCAAGTGAGTCTGCTCCAAGTCGGTTACTACCGATTTCAATTGTGTTTCGAAACACGAAAATTCATAAATACCTATAGCCCGATATCAGCCCCACCTACCGGGTCTCTATTGTATTTCCAAACTGTTCAGGGACCCATTCATACAGAAGCACGTATGATTAAAGAAATATATATATATACGTCCCTGCGGACGTTTTCCTGCTATGATAATTTCAAAAATCCTAAATGCTAATCGCAGCGCCACCTACCGGGTCCGATTGAGAGAGTGAATCTAAACCATTCTCGAATCTACTGGAACACGCACACAAAATTTCATCAAAATCGGTCCAGCCGTTTATGAGGGGTTCAGTGACATACACACGCACAGAAGAAATTTATATATAAAGATAGATTAACAATTATTTTTTTGCTGAGATTTTAAACTTAGATATATGGTGTCGCGGCACATTTTTGTATAGCTAAATGTACTGAATATTTTGCTATAGATTTTATATATTCATTTCAAACTGTTTAGACAGTGCACGCCATATTATAGAATTTTTGCCGACTCTAAAATTGAATCTAATAAGTGAAAAAATATATTTACCTAAATAAAAAGTAGCCTATTGCACTCGGGGATATTTCGGATCAATAGTACCGAAGATTACTCCGAACATCCAAATTCACAAACTTTACCTCTTTATAATATTACTGTATTTAATAGATGACATCAGTATCGTATAATACTTCCTGTAATAATGTGTCAAAATCACACAGAATCGAATAATCGTTATAAATAATCGATTATGCACACATATTAAATAAACATTTCATGTAAATCAAGTAAACGAACAACTATTAAGGATGACCTAAGTGGACGAGAGACACGAGCACGGCCGTAGGCACTCGCTAGTTGTGTGTATAAATAGCGAACAAAGAGCTTTGTTGATACGAGTTATCTCACGTGGCGCGACAAACGCTGTGTTCACCACGTTTATGTGGGGTACGGTTGAAGGTCATTTGTGCCGTATATTCAGCCCAATGCTGAGCATGATTTAAAATCAAAAACATTTTATGCAATTTAGACCCTAAATAGGCACTTATGAACGTCAAAACTACCGCTGGTGCGGACAAACAACACATTCATCGAGAAGAACCGGCAACAAACTCGATTTTGTCTTTTTTACACATACGAATATAATATTTAGAATACATTACACGTTTCAATCGTTTTTAGTGGAAGCACAGAGAGGAGTCAATTCCAGACATCACCATCGTTCACTTATTGATTCACTCTATAATAGTTTTTTTGACACCAAAACCCGTTTGACATAACGCCTAAACCCACAATCCGGCAAATCGGTGATATGCATTGGGACTCAGTTGTAAAACGTAAAAACGACTCCCAAAAAACTTATTAGTTTTACTTAGTCTGAAACATGGGACGTACAGTGTTTTACGAAAGTAGTGTATAAAAAGGAAAAAAAAAAATAAAAACCTATCCAGAATAATATGCGTACGATGACACTACGGCCTTATATGTGGTGGTTCCGTGTAAACATGTGGAAACGACGCATTAACATTGTAACTGGTGGCTGATGACGCAGTTTGTAACTTGTATAATACTAGTTGGCATTTTAAATAGTCCGTAATTAAATCATTTATAATGATTGCTCTGGTGGTACAGCGAGCTGGCTTACAATGTATTTATTGTGTGTCAGAGTATGCACAAAGTTATGTACTGAACAAATACTCTTAAAGCCACTAATAGTGATAATTAGTTAATTAGTTTTATCCGTCCGAATACATACTTAGTGTATATCTATTCATGTCCAGCGTTGGACTGGCCATATATTTTAGGAGGCATTTGCCAGCCTTGGCATTTGCCAACCGTAGGATAGGAGGTCCGCGCAGACTAAGTCCCAGCTCTTGCGAGCTAAATGTACAACTAGATCAGATAATTCGTTCATACTCAATTTGTGTATCTTAGTATTTTTCGATAATATTTAACCTACCATCATCTAGGCTCGGGCCCCGGGCTTGTGGTTAGCCACTCGTGCCCTTTCGGCCCAGTCCGACCCTGTTCATGTCGTATAAAACTACAGGTATTCAACACCTTAAATTGAAAATTATATAGACACTAGCGGGCCCGGCGGACGTTGTCCTGCCTTGATAATAAAAAAAAATATAAAATTCAACCTAAACGCCCCCTACCGGGTCCAATTGTGAATCTAAACCGTTCTCGGATCCACTGGAACACGCACACAAAGTTTTATTAAAATCGGTCCAGCCGTTTAGGAGGAGTTCAGTGACATACACACGCACAGAAGAAATTTATATATAAAGATTATAAAACAATTTACCCCTGGACTGACCGAAACCATAACGTATTGAATACTTGCTTTAAAATTTCGAAAAGGTTTCGAATTAAATGCACCGTTGCTCGTTGTTGGTCGCTGAATGTTCGCCATCTTGCTCTTTTGTTTCTCTTTGGTTACGTTAAGTTAGACTTGCGAAAAAGGATAACGCGAACTTGCCTCGGGCGAGCGCGGTGCATTTATCACGAAACCTCTTTAAAGCAAGTATTCAATACGTATTTAACTTTTTTTTAATAACACCGTAAGCATTTGAGTTCCGTATAAACTAATTTAGACCGTATGATGCACTGGTTAACAAATTGTTGGCAGCATAAGTTTAAAAAAGTACCTTATTTATTAGAATATTTATAAATTTAGAACAATAACAGTTTGTCATCATTAACACTTAAAGGCCTCTCCCATTCGGGATTCTAATCACTCGATATGTTACGACTTGAGAATGAAAATGAAGAAATAAAATGCACTATAGCCTACATAGCGTGAGTACAGGTCCTTTGTCTTTGTTGTTTCCTGCTTTGTTATTTACGTTTTAAAGTTTCATATTATAAAATGTTAATTATCTGGAACAAAGCATATCGTGTAGAAGCGCAGTTTGCACTAAACGTTGTGTATATAGGAAGGAAGAAGTATTAAAGTGGCTAAATGTTACATCCTCATTGTACACGCGGGCGCACGTCTCGGGTCGCATAGTGTCTGTACAGCGCGACCTCAAAACAAAGGAGTCGCGATGCGGCGGCGGCCATGCTGCGCTATGACGTCACTACTCATTTCCTTACCTTATACCATATACCTTATGATTACAATACAATTATTGACTGACTACCGCAACGCCTCGGAGTTATGATTTTTAAATTAATTTTGTGTTTTTAAACAATATATCTTACTCGATTGAGCTTTGCTGAGGTTGTTCTTTACGCGCCCTGGTGATAATTTTGTCGATGGATGCAAAGCGAGATACCTACGTTTAGGTCTTTTTTTTTTGCGAACTGACTACGCTATTGACCTGACGGTTGTTCACAGCTTCACCGGACTAAGTCGTTGAGATCGGATTCGTGATAATGAGTATGATGGCGCATTTGATGTATATTGAACCACTCGGCTGATTTTTTAAAACCCTAATCTCTAAATGGGGTATCATGTGTTTAAATATGCAATCCTTTTTTTTTAAATTATAATTGAACATTACAAAATTCGTTTTTGTTAAACGTTTTGGAAATGTTGTAACAAATATTGTGTTTTTTTAATCATATGTATAGAACTGAAACCATTACGGCTTTGGATAGTCCAAGGGTAAGTTTATAAAGATTACCATTTGACTACAATGTCAACTAATGTTAAGTAACGTTGTGCTTCGAGTGCATTGTTTACGGTACTTTAAAGATTTTTTTTCGAATGGCTGATTAGATTTCGAAACCTATGTGGAATCTGAACATACTGTTAAGGCGATGTAAGGTGTCCTCTTATGAGTATCGGCTTTATGTATTAGTTTCGAGTTAAAAAGCCAACAAGCAGTGATAATTGAGTTCAACATTGTGCACTGTAAAGTATAGTGGAAGAGTTTGTAATAATAGACAATGTTGTTGACAGCGATGGCAGCAGCGCCGGCAGCCCGAAGGAGGCGTGCGTGGCGCAGTCCCCTCCCCCCGCGCCGGTGCCTCCCCCCGTCAAGAGGGACGTGCGCCCTCCCACGCACCACCACCACGACCAGAGACGACTGAGTATCGGTATTACCTACTACTTATTTATTTATAATCTATGTTATCATCTACTGCCAGTACCGCTACAACACGTGCGAGACGCGACCGGAACATTAACACTAGCGCCACCCTATTACAGAGTTCATCCTATAAAAGACAAAGTGTCATTGATCTGGGGGCACTCCTATGTCACAGTGTAAGGCGAAATTCTGTCCGGACAAATAGTCACAACACCTACAGAGTGTTAATTGGCTTTTTTTTTTTTATACTACGTCGGTAGCAAACAAGCATGCGGGCCGCCTGATGAAAAGCGGTCACCGCAGCCTATGGACGCCTGTAACATCAGAAGTGTTACATGCGCGTTGCCGACCCTTAAGTAACCTATTTATTTTCCCCTTGAAGCACCCCATACTGTAGTCTCTAGGAAAAACTTCAGCAAGAAGCTCATTCCACAACCGAATCGCTCGTGGAAGGAAACCCCTTTGAAACCGGACCGTCCGAGACCATTTCGGTTCCAATGTATGGGGATGAATTCCCTGCCGACAACGAGCAGTGCGGTTTCTAACGCGATGCTGTCGCTCAGTTACAACATATTGAGTTAAAATTACGATAACGATGTTATGGGGCAAGTCCGTCTAAAAACTTTCGAGGTAAAGAACAGAAAATTAAATTAAAGTTCGATAGTGATTAGAAAGTATTCAGGAAATTAACTGGAGTTGAAAAAGAAATTAAAAATTAAAACGTGGCTCCATCTATGAGATAATAGTACTCAGTCCTACAGTTTTCTGTCAACAAACTAGTTTAAAGCGCCATCTGTTCGAAACTGGTGAAACTTACAGTAATCGACATTGACATTTATTAATTTGTAATTGAGTATTGAGGCCACTACGCAAAGAAAATGAAAATCCAACTTTCATGAGGATCGGTTGAGTAGTTTCCGAGATCGTCGTGGACAAACATCAAGACACTCGATTTCTATATATTTAGAAAATGTATATTCGCAAAATATTTGTATGAGCTGGATTTACAAGAAACAATAACAAATTGGTCATTCGTACCAAAACACACTACCGACTTGCCGGATAGTGAGATCAAGCACAAGTCAAGATCAAGTGTCAAGCGGGTTTTAATGTCTAAAAAGTTTTTATAGGGTGAATCGATATGTCAACGACTGTGACGTCTGGAAATGACGCCAATCTTTGTGTATCCATTCAAAACGAATGTTTTATGTTTGTAAAAATATATATAATGAAAAGATAAACCAGACCGAGTTTCTTGCCGGTTCATCTCGATGAGTTTGTTGTTTATCGGAATCGGTCGTATATTTGACGTTCATAAGCGCCTTCTCAGGACCTAATTTGATATCGATTTTGAATTTTGAACATCTCTTGTTTGAATTCCTCTCACTTCATTTCTACTTCTCTGTTGCTATTCCCATTGTAACGTAAAAAAGCTTGAATACAATTCTCAGCGTGGATCGATTGTTCCCTGGTACTTTTAAGGTGCGGTTTTATTTTCAGATGTTCGCGGCAGCCCCGGCGCCGGCGCGGGCACCTCCGCCGAACCACCCCACTTGCTTCACACACATCACATGGTAAGGTTCCAATCATGCTCAGTGCAAGTCTAGGCAAGTTACATGCGGGCTTCCCAGAGCTGGAAATACATCACTACAGAATTGTTCCATTTTAGCAAGGTTCAGCAATTCTTTTGTGGTCTGTAGATTGCTCTTTGGTTTTGCCTTACCCCGATTTGATATCTGCATTACTGCTTTATCTTTGTATTACTGACTATAATGATGTGTAAAGTTTTGAAAGTTCCAAACTTGATGTAAGACGCTTTAAGACCGATACTGTAACATTCGTATATTATAGTGAAAGTGGGCAATGCTGTCTTGGATATACTGGTAAGCCCCCTTTAATCGGTAATCGATTCCCAATGGTTTTATCAGGACACGAATCCGTTGGAGGGCGCTGTGGGCGTGGTGGAGTCGCTGGTCAGCGGTGCCGGCTCCTCCGATGGAGAGCTCTCCTCGAAAGCCGGAGACAGCCCCAGCAGGAAGCGGCGGCGGATCTCCAGGCACTTGTCTTCAGGTATCCATACAATATTATTTTGTTGATACAGCACCGGTACTTTCATAGAAGCTAGAAAACCTGATAGGAATAGTAGTACCTCAAAACTTACCAAAGTCACAATAAGAAGAGGGAAGTTTTAACAATATTGTTATAACACCAAAGCTCGTCAATAGCTAGTATAGAAGAAAAATAATTTAAAAAAATCAGCTGATGTTAAGAAACTAATATAATCTATGTATAGTTTTATCTGTATCTATGCAAATGCTCTATGTTGTCTGTGATTCCTTTCTTTGTATTACAAGCTGGCCCGAATGGAGAAGTGTTTTATTTATGCGTAAAATAATCCAACTTCAATAGATGTTGCCTCTGTGCATACTTCTTCTCGTATTGTATTCATTACAGTTAAAGAGAAGTGGTGACGGTATCCCGATTCTGACCTCACTATCTCAACACATACCCACTTCTATATCAGCAATATTGAATTTTGAAATACATGTATTTATTTTTGAATTGGTTGATTTCGACTTATTAAGTACATAGTATGGCTGCCAAACACCATTGTAGTTATCATAACTGCTTGCTTATGTTTGTCGAGACTTGGAAAACTGTCGACCATCTCTTTGTAACATTACCGTTCCGTTATACATTTCATTTAAAGTTAATTAATGTCGGATTATTGGACTGTATATAGAAAAATTATATAGACATTTTTGGAGTCATACCCGGGGCGCAAGTACTGAAGGAAAGTAGGCAGGAGTGAGGGTAGCGTGAACATAGGGTGCCGGATTATCGAACGTAAGGGAGTATGCAAGTGCCGGATTATTGAGACTCTAATTATAATTTGAATCTATACTAATATATAAAGCTGAAGAGTTTGTTTGTTTGTTTGTTTGTTTGTTTGTTTGTTTGGTTGAACGCTATGATCTCAGGAACTACCAGTCTGATTTGAGAAATTCTTTCAATGTTATATAGCTCATTTATCGAGGAAGGCTATAGGCTATATATCATCACGCTAAGATCAATAGAAGCAGAGCACCAATGAAGAATGTTTCAAAATCGGGCACTTTTTTTGCTTTTGAGCGATTACGTTATTATTATATACGTTGCCATGGTAACGTAGTAAGTAGTAGTAATAATATTCGTCCAATAGGACAGGCGAAGGAATTAATCCATACTGCCAATTCTGAAGTTATGTGGTAAGTATCAAAGCTAACATTTTCAAAGTTTATTTTGTTTTCGTATTCAAAAAGTTTATACTACTTTTATTTCCAATTTTTTATTTGTTCTATATTACGTATTATAAAAATAAAGTTTGTGTATGTACAATTAAAATAACAACTTTTTGATGAATGGATATGGCTACAAATGACCAAAAAAAACTTTATTTATACTTTGTCTATATTTTTATATTATTATATTTTGTCTGTTTGTTTGTTCTGGGTAATCTCCAAAACGACAGGACCTATTTTAACGGGAATTTTACTTTTTACTGCCAGATAACCGAAATTATAGCGGGTGACATATTCTATTTTATTTGTCC
>MU158709.1:187682-201633 GCA_015888305.1 Antheraea pernyi
CATTCATGCTGTAGCCAGTAATAGCTTCAGTGTGGCTCTACCACGTACAAAAAGTTGACTATTGAGTAAATAACTGACTGGAAGATTAAATTTGTGTTTTGTGTTATTTATGTCTAAATAAAATTACGGCTATCCCAACATGGTTTGAAATTATTGTTATTTTAATTTACGAAAATAGCATTACGCAAATTATTGCCAATAACAAAAATGTCTGGCAATAATAATACAATGTTTTAATAGCATATCAAATTTAGTGACAAAAACATGCTAAAATTACTTAAAAATCAATATTTTTGTCTGTAAAGGTGCTATGTGCATGCTATGTGGAAAAACATAAAGATATATAAATAACTGGCTTATTGAATTCGCTGTCGATACCTTTGCTAGCTCTTAGACAAATAGTTACAGGAACGTGACATTTGACGCATCGACGCGATTCTCATATTTTTTCATATTTATAGTTTTCTTAAACACAATGGAGTGTGAAAAAGTTTTGATACAAGTAGAATATAGTTATGATAAAGTAAGTGGTAGAGATGATTATTTAATTTTATGTTTACGTATTGTGGATGTGCAGATTCTATGTACAGTAGGTTAGGTGTCGTGACAGATAAAAATAGAGAGAGAGTGTATACAATATATACATACATATAATTTTCATTTCAATATCAAACCAACTCAAGAATTACCTTTTGATGTATTAACTTTTATTAACTTGACTATTCCAGATCATTCAGTGTTTAATTTATTATTATTTATTTTATAAATATTTTTATCGTTTAATTTACAATTGAACTCTATCAACTTGATATTTTATAATGTAAACTATACTGACTGTATAGTAAACGTCTACAAAAAAGGGAAAGTAATTTGGTTCCAACTCAAGTTATTTTTTTACGTTACCGTCAATATATGTAGGTTAGTTTTTATCTTAATTGAACCCCGTAGATGACGCTACGAACGGGTTCTAGGCTTATTTTAAAAGATTTCTCACATACCATCTGGGTACATGTTTGAGCCCCTTGATAGTTTGAATTTACAATTGGAAACGGTAGGTGTGGCTGCAATCGGGTTTTAGGTTTAAAAATACAATTGAAACCGGTGATAACCGTTTTGGTGCAGACGAAGTTGCACGGGTCAGCTAGTATAATATACGTGTATGAAACTTACAATGACTGGTTTGTACAATGAGCTCGCATTTTAAAACTAAAAATACAATTAAAAATACATTACATCCATGCCTATGACAACAATATTTAGTAAATTATATTTCAAAATTCTTAATTATTTGTCATCTTGTTTCTTTCCCATAGGTTAATTTTAGTTTTTATAAATTAATTCATTTATCCGTATTCTGTTCTTTTTTTCTTAGTCGTTCTCAATGTTTCATATTACTATTATAAAGAGGTAAAGTTTGTGACGTTGTAGAGGGTAATCTAAGAAACTACTAAACCGATTTTAAAAATTATTTTACCAATAGAAAGCCACGTTATATGCGAGTGTCATAGGCTATATGTTAACATGAAAAATGAAAGATTTTTTTGTGGTAGTCGGATTTGCAAAGTAAGTCGGAGAAAATACGGTTGAACGAAAATGTTTCATACGAATGTTGCCTTAACGATGAAAGATATATGATTGAGGTCCAAAGAAAAGCTGTAGAGCTTGATAATGTCTACAAAAAAGCATACACACACACGACAGCATATGTCTAACTTTCATATTTAAGTCACAAAAATTTGTTTTTAAAAAATGTTTACGGTCCGACGAAGTGGGCAGAGTCAGTTAGTGTTACATAAGCAAGTTAGTTAGTTTTACATAATTTTGATTTTTCATTAAGTTGTATCGTTGTGATAAAGCGTTATAAGTTTTCAGTCTGGTATGCTTCTTTTTGTTATTGTTGTTATATTATTATATCGGACTGTTGATTGTTGCATTATCGACAATTGTAAATATATATATATATATATTGTTTGAAGGTGAGAGCAACGTGTCAGTGCCGGCGCCGGCTGTCGAACGCCGGACTCCGAGGCATCACTACCAGCCGCCGTAATTATACCTATCATATTTTTCTCGCTACTCTATCGCTTGTTCCGCGCTCTCGCTTGCACCGAGCGCTCAGCCGGAACGTGACAATGAGCCGGCTTTCATCGATTTATAAGACGTTATCACATCGAAAAAGGAATATAATGGAGATGTGTATGTGCGGTCGCAGCCGGCGGATGCGGTACGTGGGCGCGTCCGCGTCGGTGTGGGGGGGCGGCGGCGAGCGCGCGCACCACGTGCAGCACCGCCCCGCGCACCTGCAGCACCACGCGCCGCTGCTGCTCGACATCAACCAGGTACCTCAGCAACATATATTCGGGCAGAGCTTCGCCTTACGATATTTTGTACGTACAAAAGCGTAGATATCACAGACATCTTGCCTATTAAAGGCCGAACACAAAAATAATAAATATTATTTAAGAAGCTACAGAAAGATGTTATATAATTATTCTTATTTATGTATCTCTTATGTCTTTCCAAATGTAGATCAGCGACATCTTGCCTTCATAGGCCGAACTATCAAGTCAAAGGATATACTATTTATTCATAATTCTGCAAAATAATTGAAGTAAATATAATAACGATCAAACTAATGATTCAATTCTATATAATAATATCAATTCTTATTGGAGTCTATATAATAATAATAATTCTTATTTATGTATAATATGTTGGCGCTATTAGTCAATGTATATCTATAATATGATGGCACTAATGTCAATGCTCCGGGCGTGTTGTAGTCTCGTTTCTTGAATGTGATGCAGCGGCACCGGAGGTGGGTGATAACATCATACAACCATTTATATATCTAACATGATAACGCAGTGTTGCCACTCTATTACAGAAATCTTGACGATTTCTAGATTTGTCGTATCAGAATACATCAAATGTTGCCAAATTTTTACTTAGATCTTGGACATTGTTTGAGAAGTAACTTCAAAGATAAAATGAATTTCATTATTAAAATTTTCAATATTGTTAGAAATAGAAATAATTATTGATTATTAAAAAAAGAGTATTGGCCAATTTGGATATAATCTGTTAAGAATAAATTCTAACAATTAATCACTCTTTAAATAACCGACACGAGTTCGGACAGAACTACCTCACGCTATGACGGCCGCCAAAAGAGTTATTCAACACTCTTCGGGGCGCGCGGGGGAAAACCACATCAGGGTGACCCCTCTGGCGGTAGCTTCTCTCTCCCCCCGTGTTAGCGGGGGTGTCTAATCCATGATAGCGCGTCCTGCGGGCGCGCGCATCGGCGATATCTCAACCTCGTGTTTTCAGTGGTGTGTTTATTAGTGTGTAATAGCTCTGGCTCTCTCGGTGAAGTCGCGTCGGACCTCGATCGCTCGTTCCCTGTACTCCGCCTTGATGTTCTCGGCTTCTTCCGGGGAGGCTGTCTGCATTTTTTGGTCTCGCTCGGTTACCAGGGCGGTCAGCTTGGTCTCTGTCTCAATGAGCAGGTTTTCGGCGGCGGCGACTGCGCGCGCGCTCGCTTGAGACTTTCGCTTCCTTCTCGGCGCTCTCTTCTGTCTCTTGGAGGGAGGATCGTTGGCGGGGGCCATAAGGCTTGCCGCCGCCGTCTCCTCAACCACCGTAGGAGTCGGTCTGTCTTCTCTGTTTCGCCCACGGCCGGTCCGGGCCAGGGTGCCGGCCTTGCGATTCCTCAATTCGCGCTTGAATACAGGGCATCTTGTTTTATTGTTCGCCGAGTGGGCGCCCCCGCAGTAGGCGCAGGTCGCCGCCTCGTCTCTCGGGCGATCACATTGTCGGGCGGGGTGAGGCCCCCCGCACCGGACGCGGGCTATCTTCCTGTGGCATTGTGCGGAGGAGTGCCGGAACTGCTGGCAGCGGAAACACTGCGCGAGCCGGCGCTCCCTCCTCCAGGCTTCAATGGTGATAGGCAGGCTTGCAATCTTATCTACATTGTAGATGGCGGGTATTAATTCGGGCGTGCGTTTCAGGATCACGAAGTAGACGCATCCCGGTCTGCCTCGTCGTCCGTTCACCTGTCGGGCGTATTCTGGGTAGAAGCCCTTCTCGCGAAGAGCCCCAAGGATTGTGAGCGGGTCTGTGCCGCTTGGAAGGCCGCGGATCGCGACCTTGAGGCCTTGCAGGGAGTGGGGGGTGTATGTGAACCACTCTATCACCTCCTGCTTGTCTAGGAAGTCCAGTGTGACACGATATTCTTCGGCGTCTTGCGGGATGAAGCGAACTCCTCCTCCGTAGACGCGTACGTTGGGTGCGCGCCCCAACTTCGCCTCCAACTGTGGGAGCTGCACAGCCCAGTCGGGGAGGCGCTCAACCACAATCGCGAAACGCCGGGCGAGGTAGGCGTCGGTTGATCGACCGAGGACGCGGCGGCAGCACTGTCGCTCGATGGCTGCGGTTTAGGGTCCCGCAGGCCCGGGCCTGTTGTAGTTTGCGGATCGCGCGCAAGGGGCGCTGCGATCGACGCAAAAGAGGGCTGCTCGCGATCTACCCTACGCGACGAAGCTGGCACGGGGGTGGGAGCGACCCCTCGCGCCGCTAGGGTTGCGGTGGTTGCACGCGGCGATAGTGTTGGCTGCTGCGTGGGCTTGATGATTCGAGCTCTCTTGACGAGCGGCTGAGCTTCGGTTGGAGTCGGCGACGTTGGTGGTGGTGCGCGATTCGCGGCGGCCTCTGCTTCGAGTTCGCTGCGCTTGCGGCTCAGCGCTCGACCGAGCGGGCTATCCGAGGCGTCCGGAATCACGGGCAGCGCGAGTGAACCGCGGGCGGCGCGTTCGAGGTGGACGGTTGAGGTGCAGGCACGGAGGTGCGGTGTTCCTTAGGCGATGCGGTGGTCTGGGTTTTTCTTGAGGCGGCGGTGTCAATAGGCGTAGCGGAAGTCGGTCGCGATTGACATACTGTTGACATCGTTTGGCCTTGAGAAGGGCCTTTGCTTACGCGCTTGCTCGACGGCGGGGCCGGAGCTGGCGGGGGTGCGCGGGAGGAGCGCACCGTCGCGTAGGTCGGAGCGCGTGGTGCTCTCGGACGACCTCGAACGCGTGTGACGACGGAGCCGTCTTAGTCAACACGGAGAGCGTCCCTCCTTATATAGGCCGTCGCAGTATAACTACCCGTTATTTTAATTTATTTCCAACAATATAATTAATGTATAAAAAATACTATATTACAGATGTCGCTGCGGGGCGCTCGACTGGGAGCGCTCGGGGGCGGAGTGTCGTGGCCCCACGCACACGCGCATACGCATCCGCATCCACATTCGCATCCGCATTCGCATCCGCACTCGCATCCACATCCGCATCCGCACGCGCACCGCGAGCACGCGCAGCGGACGCAGGTACGTTCTACATCGGTTGTTTTAATAAAAACATTTTAATTCTGTTCTTTTTTGATTCAAAAATGTTCTGGAAACTTCAGTAAATAAAGACATGAAGTGTAATAAGTTTATTAGTTATCTATATAGTAGTCTTTGGTACAGATAGTATCGGACTTACATTATGTTTTTGCCGTAATACGATGTATTTAATAGCTTTAGAAGGTTATCAGGTTGAATTAAGTCTTAGTTACTTAGGTACTTGAGTTACTTGATATAACCCCTAATAACTGAACAGTCAGAATGTGTTATATGAAAATATTGAGTAGGAAGAAAACTTATACTAAATTATGAAGCATTTCACATGTCTTGGTTTTATTAAGTAGTGTGTACATTTCACTGGATTACATACAATATTATGAAATTATTTACTTATGAGTGAGATGTCTAAAAGAAAATATGAAATATGTCAGGATATCACTGTGTTTATGTGTAAGAAAGATTTTCGGATGAACTATTTCTGTGTAAAACGCATCATTTTATAAACGAACGTTGTATAACTGCATATTTGCAGTACAATTATGGTATATTGTGATATTTATGGTACCACAAAGAGTATAGATGCAATCACGTTACAGGCTAATGTTATGTATTTGATTGGAAGTGGTCTATATCTTCTATAAGACACACACAGATTTTAATAAGTTATTAAACTTCAACTGCAGTGTTTTTTGTTTTCATATTTTTCATATCAAGTGATATAACAAGAGTCTGGCCGTAGTTGCATTATGTTATTGAAATATTATGTATATTAGCAATTTTGCAGCCAATAACACTATATATTTTATTAATACTATATCTGTCTAATGAGATATATTACAAAATGGCTGCAAAGTTGTCCTCATTAATTATTTGTGTAATTTAAATCAATAAGTTTGTTATGGTGTAATAGTTTAAGAAGGTTAGCTAGGTTACATTAGTAAAATGTTCATTTGAAATGAACAATAAATTGTTAATATAATACATTAGAGCATCTTTGTCGACACATTGTCTTATACTTTTAATATTTTATAACTAGATTGTTTTGTAATGGATCTTGGAATATAATGCAAAATATACATACTAGTCAAAATAATGTAAGAGTCAGTTAACTATTGACATTTTCAAATGATATCTCACGTTAATAGATGCTATGAACTTGCAGATAAATGTTCTGAACAGGGTTTTTGCAATGCTGTAGGGATTTGTTTTTCGGTGTTACTGAATGAGTTAACTAAAATACGTGGGCTTGCTTACAAGAAATCAGTAATCTTGCAAAAAGGTTGTTAGTTCTAACAGACTTTGTTAATTTTAAGCTAAAAATTGGTTGTGTTGATATAAACTTAATTTGTTTTGACTAGTATAGGTATATTGGAGTGTAATAGTAAAACCAATACAGTTATATGTGTGTTCTATACAGGTATATATTATGCATTGGTTGCAATGATATATTATTTATATTATAATTAATTTGTCTACTTGTAAGTTTAGCAAAGAGGTTTGAGTATGGGTGCGTTCAAGTATGGAGGACTAAACATTGCAGTTATATTGTATGTTGAACGTAAAACAAAGTTTTTCTATATAATAATTATATATACATACATAATTATCATCGTTAGTTAAAACTGCAGTGGCTCGCACATAACATTCGGTCGCTCGGACGCATCCCTACATAGAATTGTTGTGGGAATTTATGATACATTAATGTCTGTTGGTGAATGAGATTCGCTCGAAGCTCTCAATGCACTGCAGCCCGGCAACTCTCTAAATGCCTTTATTAATATCTATTATTGAAGAAAAAAAAATGAATGTGCCTTCTGAGCAAATCGGGAGGCGTTTAGAGAGGTGCTCGGACTGCTGTGAGTGACGGTGTGAGCGCGCAGCAGGTGGGCGGAGTGGGCGGTGCGGCCGAGCTGTGGGGAGCGGTGCTGCCCTCGTTGCCGCACCTGCGCTACCAGGTATACACGAACACACACAACCGATACACAAACACATACACACAACCTTTACACATACACAATCTAGACCCCCTCCTTGTCCCTCCCCAGCTAGATCTACCCTCGCAGATAATTAATCTACCGAACATTTCTACAGTCCGCTATGTATAAGCTGAGCTTTGCATTTGTCTTAGCGGATTATAAAAAGTAGAGGCAAACAAAAATTTTTTTTTAAATAATTTTTGTTATGTTTTTTTAGTAGGTACATAACATGACTGGCAGAGGTATTCTAGTTTAAAAATAAAATCAAATAAGAAAAAATTATTAAAATAAAGCCTAACTATGATACGTATCGTTGATGTGTAAGTGCGACTGAGAAGAAAGAGATTTTTTTTCCAATTTTGTAGGTTTCGGACGGAGATAATTTGGAATTAGCAATATAATGGGGACAGAGGGGTGATCGCAATTTGATACAAGTCGCTTCTCTTTCCATTGACGTGTTGCATGAGCATTATATCATTTTACTAATAAATCGAACTCGTGAACAAAATAGAAATAAACATAGAAAAACTATAAATAATATAAAATAGTAAAACATAGAGCTGTTCGTGTATCAAAATGGTTAATTCTAACAATTTTTTAAATATTCTTAGAATGTCGTTGCTATTTTCATTTTGTAATTGACAGTATAATACAAAGGTCTTTGAAATTGGGGGGCGAGTTGGGAAGGGGGGGGGTGATGTCCCATGCATGGACTAGGTAGCTAGCTGTCTAACGTAACCTAGTCACTGAAGTGTAGGGTGACCAGTTCCACGGATGACTGAAGTATTAAAATGTTAATTATTTTGAAATGGGATACAATTAAAAGGAACATTCTAGAAGGACAGGGTTCAGTCTCGATCGAGTGCACGAAGCTTTGCTCTCCCCTCTGCTAAACTCCATTGTAAACTGTTGACACGCACACAACACAATATAATACTGTAATGGATTAAGAATTGTTTGTTATTGCGTAACACCTAATGGCTGGACACGATGCTTACTCAATACGTACTCTATTTATCTAATGGAATCCAATGGTGATGATGTACGGATGTTTGTTCAAAATTTTCTTTCAAACTGTTCGCTTAATTAATCACAATATACAATTTAATTGAATACGAAAATTAATTAATTCCTATTTTGTAATGAATTAAGACATATATTGCGGACATGTTTAAAGAATATTTTTTTTTAGTATTCCCCTGTCATGTGGTTTGGTGTTAGTTTTTATCGCTTTAGGCAGCGGGTGGCGGAGAGCGGGGTAAGAGCAGGTAAGCGGTTATCGATATTAATTTTCGATATATCGATATCAGTTTTATCTGATTGCATTTGTAATCGATTTCTTTTTAATTGGGATTTGAAACTTTTTTTATGCTGTCGTGTTGTTTTTGTGATGTTGCTGATGTTCGCCCCCCGCGACCCGCTATCCCGCTACTCCGGGGTGAGGCTTGTGAAGTTAGCTTGGTACACATGAGCGCAAGTCTGTCTCTTCAATCGTTTTGTAATGTAACATTATAATTATGTATTATATTAACTGCGAGTCGAGTCGACTATTACCAGAGAGTAAGCTACTAGAGAGCAGACCTGTGCTTCAATATGTATTTAATGAGCTATTGTTTTCCATCATGCGATTCGACACTTCATTGAAGTAGCTCAGTCGCTCTAACGCGATCTGCTCAAGTTTGCTCGAGTTTGCTCACGTATGCTCGGCTCGGCTCGCGTCACTTTACGCCTCTACTGATCCATCCGCTACCAGTACACACGGCTTAATGCGGATTTACTCGGTTGCCTTCACTCATTTCTATATATAGGTGATAAGTCTTTAACTAGCATTAAAGTTAGGTTAATAGACACAGTTAAGCGACATCAGATAGTTCATTTCACACTACGTGTAGTTTGATCAACTTATAATCGAGATGCAGAAATTATTCCGATGAGACCTGATGGCTGAGCTTAATTTTTTTGTACATAACCGATCCACTCTTTACTACTTATAAATGTAATGTTCGTACGAACATCGAATTATCGCGTTAACGATACGGCTATTATTCCAATACCGGTCCCCTTACCGGTTTTTGTTAACAATTTTTTTATAATTAATATTATAATAATTCTAACATACCCTTGACTCAGAGAGAGTAATTTGATGCTTGAATTCCTAAATTGAATGGGTAATTCTGTTCGCTTACCGTTCGGTTAATATTGGTGTGTTATACTGAAGTAATTGCATCGAACAAGCATCGTTGTATCTCAATGAGAACTATTGCGTTGAAATTGCATAAAGTGTAGATAATGTTGAAGAAATAATATAGCGTGGTTCAGTGAACCTGCTGATGTCTCTTAGCTGTGTACATATATGATATCGTGTAGTCAGTGTGGTAAATGGCGGGGTTTGTGTGTCCGCTGACGCTGCGCTTGAACGGTAGAACTGTTTGGTTTTATAATTTTGGTTATTATTTTCCAAATACCCAACTGCACAGTACTCTCGTGTACTCCTATTACTTCACTAAGTGTTGCCACACTGGCTTGTCTATTCTGATTATATTATCCGTTATATTCAATGTTGTAGCTAATATTATGTTCCACTAGTGTGAATACACCATCTTACAGACGTCACATTTTAAACGTTTTCTCATATATCTATTTTTTCCTAGTTTTATAGATTGTATTTATAATTTTTATAGTTTGCAATTAGCGTAGTAACACGGATTTGCAACTAGTCGTATGGCGAAGGAAAATAAAATATAGTGCTCCAAGAGAGAGTTAGTAAGAACGCGATGCGCCCTACAAGCATGATGTGGATGGAAAGGTATTTTGTTATTAATTCTTTGTCAGTTTCTTGGAGCTTGCAGATTTACTGAGTATTATTAATGCTTTTCAAGTTATATATAAGTGAAAATAAAATTAAAATAAACAAAATAAAATTGTTAAAAAGATAATAAATTGTATAAAAGATTTTAGTGTTGGATAGCTCATTTATCGAGGAAGGTTTATAGGCTGCATACCATCACGCTAAGACCCATAGGAGCGGTGCACTAATGAAAAATGTTTCAAACCCTTTCTTTCTTTTGAGAGCATCCTCTGCGTGTGTGAGTGTTTAGCTCAAAGTAACTATTCCACACGGTCGAAGTCGCTAGCATAAGTTAGTAATAAAATAAATACGTTTACCAATTTGTAGAATATCCTCGTTTTTGTTAGTGTCTTGTTCGTATGATGTGGTTTCTCGCGTGCATTTCACGTTCTGTTTCCTCTTTGCATCTATTTTTGTATATTATTATATATTCACGCATCATCATAATGCAATAATAATATTGAATGGCACGGTAATGATTTTAACATTTTAATTATTAATAGAACAATCATATTAGCTACAACATTAGTATTTCTTAAGAATCCATAATGAGTTTAAGCTTGCGGCCTACTCATCTACCACAAGCGAAGGGGACCAGCTATCTCACTATCTTGGAGAAATTGTTTTTTTGTATATTACAAAGTTATTATAGGGAGATATTTGCGTGCCATTACTCTGATGTGAACTATCTGGTCTCTCAGATCTGTGGTTCTTTGTTAATATTTATAATGTACGCTATTATTAGATATAATTCCTATATAATATTTGTTGAAAATCGCAAGGTAACTTTTTATGTAAATTACAAAAAAGTAGAAGAACGCACATATTTTTTGCAAATAAAATACTTTTTTTTTTAAATCTTTTTTATCTGAATATATGTAACACATAACCATCGGGTCTTCGGTGGGATCACTAGTATGAATAATCGAGTAGCTTGAGTGGCTATTAGTATAGAAAAAAAGAGGTGGGTACCAGTGAAGGTTTTATCTCGAATAGTTTGAAACAAAGTGGAAATGTTTCAAAGAATGTTGTTGGTCTTGTTTCGCATTATATTGTATTTCAGTAAGGAATAATCATAGTTGTGTTTGAATAACTTTTGAATCTATGTGCTTTTATCATTTCTAACCGGTGTATCGGGGAAGGCTTTGCGATGTTGCTAACTATTCGAATCATTTCATGTATACTCATCGTGTAAGTTTGATTTGTGCTTAAAACCATATAAAAAAAAATGAGAAATATTTAACGTAACAAGTTAAAAAGTATCTACTATCCGATACATTTTCAATTTCTGTGTCTCGTAACTTCATAATTGATGGAGGTCGTACACGAACACTTATTTCTTTGTTCGGCGTCATCAAAGTTGAATTTCTAGTTATCCTTTTCTTATAGGGAATCTGTATTTTACTTTGTCGCTGCGATAAGTTTATACTTTTAATACCGAGTTAACTGTACTATATAGCACCAGTAGTTTGTGGCGTATGATGAGGTTTAAAAATGACGCGCGAACTTAACGCACGCCCATTTGCCTCTTTGCGCGTAGCGTATCACTTGTCTACAAAATGGCGTCGTATGGCGGGAATTTACAATTTGCGCGCCATATTTCAAAAACCGAAGTTACCAGAAAATATTCACCTGTGATAGATTTTAATTTTTTTACTCAGAGAGTATGTAACTTATTACATGTTTGTATTAGTATTTCCTTTGACCCAAGCCCTAAATCTAGCCAAAATAAAACAATAATTCTTCGTTGTACGTATTCAGCTAGAATCATGTTATTAAAATAGCTATTGGTCCGATTTTTTTTATTTGTTGTTTTTTACATTTGACGACAATCTCACCTGGTGTGAAATGACGATATGGTTTTTGGTATGGTAAACCAAGAGAGAATTGGCACTCAAATGCAGCTGTCGGAACAAAACTACATGTTTCTGGCCACAGACTTACAACTTGAAAGTGTTAGCTAACCAGGCGGATATTACAGAAAGCATCGCCTACTATCACTATGCTATGATTTTACGGGAGTCACGCTTCGGTAAATTGTGTTTCATACTCTTCGTAAATCGATGTCACGTACAGCAATACAATTGTAATCGATATAGAAAAGTGGATCAAAGCAAAATTTCTCTTCACTAGATGTCGCTTATCTACATATAAGTGTGACGTCGTTTGTACACACTAACGAATATAAAAACCATGATTTTTTTATATCACTATTTTCAATAGGCGATGATACGCCTAAATATGTGTAAATGGTGTGTATATTATATGCGGTAGCATAATTTCGCTCTACGACACTACTACGAACATTGTGTGCTCCTATTCTACAATGAATCTGAGATTTCGTCGAAAGATGGCATGTTTTACCATAACACAGTGTTACGACAAATAACAGCTGTACTGTCTTATCATTAAATTAAATATCTATGGGTGTTTCCGGCAGCTGCTTCGGTTAAATCAAATGAGATGACTGTCGTCTATTATTCTACAACGTATTAGGTGACTAGACGCAGAGTGTGAATTTCCTCACGATGGTTGACCCTCACCGTCGATCTTATTTCAAAGTAGTATTGAATGTCACTCGATATGTATCGATGAGGTATATGTTGTGAGCTTGTACACGTGTATGTATGTACGTGCGTGTGTAGATGGGCGGTGTGTACGCGGGCCTGCAGTACGCGGCGCCGCCTCGCGGTCCGTTCGCGTCTCCGCAGCACGCGCACACCCACTACATTGCCAACTCTCAAGTCAGTATCCCTCTATACTTATCGAATCAAGAATATTTTATTCCATTTAGATCCCGACGAGGCGCTTACGAATGTCAAAGCTACCACCGATTCGGACAAACAACACAGTCATCGAGAAGAACCGGCGACAAACTCCATATCCCATAAACCCAATCGTTTCTGTTTTTAACATATTTTTGTGGATGCTTTGAGAAGAGCCAATTCCAGACTTCAGCATCGTTCACGTAGTTCAAATACTCATTGTGTACATTATGTTTATTTATTATATTATCAACACAGCCCAACAGATGGCGCTCTATTAGTATTTTTAAACAGACATTTAAAGAGTCTTTAAATTTCAACAAAAAAAAATTCATTTCAAAACTTTTAATATTTATAAAGTTAGGTGACGCTCTAATTCATAACCGACTTTATATATTAATGTATGCCTTTTTTCAGTTATTATTGTCTAGCTTCCAATAAAAATGTGACATGTGATGTGCTATGAAACTCTGTATATCGTTAATAATTTTCTTTAATCGTGTTTTTTTTCTGTTGTGTTTCAGAGAGCGGAAGGTGGCCGGCTCGAGATGCTCGGTAGTGGAGAGGGAACCCTGTCGCCCCTGCAACCGCCTCCCGATCTTCATCATGCTCCTTTACTCTTAGCGACAGAGGTATTTAATTGTCATGTATGTAGCTGACGTGATATTTCGGGTCTCGATATTTTTTAATTTTACTATATAGTTGTGAGGGACAATTAGTGCAGTAGGTGTATTTGTGTGCAGGCGCGAGGAGCACCCCTGGAGCTGATGGGTCCGCACCACGCGAGGCACCCGCTCTCGCACCACCACCACGTGAGTTTTGTATTCAACATATAGTTTTGATTGTAAATTAGAATGTTTCACCAGAATATGTTGTGGGTTCAGCGTCGCAGCGGCGGAGTGGGCGGCGTGGGCGGTGTGGGCGCAGTGGGAGGCGTGGGGTCGGTGGGGGTGGGCGTGGGCGGCGGCGG
>MU158709.1:201791-231569 GCA_015888305.1 Antheraea pernyi
CGGCGTGGGGGTGGTGGGCTCGTCGCGGGCGCGTCCCTACGTGCGTCACGCGCCGCGGTGGCCGCACCACGCGCTGCACCACATACACACGCAGGTAACCCATTTACTATAAACGAATAACCAATTAACTCCCAACTCAAGTTCAGTACTTACTGCAAATGAATAACCAATGAAGTCCCAATTTCAGCTCAGTACTTACTGTGAGTGAATATCTAATCAACTCCTAACTGCAGCTCAGTACTTATTGTATATGAATAAACAATCAGCTGCCAATTCCAGCTCAGTATTTATTGCAAGCTAATACGAGCCGACTCCCAACATAAGTACAGTAATAACACAGTTTTCAACTCTAGGCTTTCCTTAGATCCGAGTTGTATTTAGGTGAATACTGCTATTTTTATATACATTTTGGCATTCGCAAGATTGATTTCTTTTCATTTATGTAGAATATCGACAAGTACCAGTGTTGTATATCAACTAATATCAACTGTACAAATATGAAATATATATCTATTTAATAATCAGTATGCGATCAAATAATCATATATGAGTATACAAATTGATTCAATATTGTAGAATACAATCAGTTATGGTGCTGTATGAATTGTGCAACTATGGAAGATATATTATAAAGTCTGAGTGACTTATGTTTGAATAAGTTTTGCGCATTGTTTAATCAGAATGTTTTGAGGTCTTCAAGATATAGAAATATAATAAAAAACATTATAAGACACGAATTGTAAAGCTTTATTCTATACAATACAGTCTCGAATATAATTATTGGTTGTTTCTTTGAAACGTTGTAAGAATGAGTAATAGTGTTGTTTGTGTTGGTGTTGTCGCAGGGCGGAGGCGGGCTGGTGGGCGCGACGCTGCCGGCGCACGTGCAGGCGCAGCTCCACGTGGCGCAGCCGCTGCCGCTCCCGCCGCCTCCCCCCACTTACCAGGTATTGCATCTCACACATCCACCACTATCCACCCACCACTCCAACAACCGCTCTCCACCCACCACTCTCCACCCACCGCTCTCGTTACGAAACCCCGTCAGCCCAAAGAGTAGACAGTGCGAAAAAAAAACTATGATAATACATCTATTTTTTGACAATATATGACATTGCCTGAAGGACATATCAAGTAAAAATGTATTGGCACAGACTGTGTTGTCAAATATCTAACGTCATTATGAGAAATTCTTTTTTTTCCACCTACTGCAATGTATAAATCATCACCCTTTTATTAATTCTGATTTCTGTCAGTCTTGTATTTGTTTTCTTGCAGGATCTGCGATGGTAAAGCTCTCATCAATGTTTTTAATCTATACTAATATTATAAACAGGTAAAGTTTGTGAGTTTGTGACGTTGTAACGGGTAATCTCAGGAACTACTGGTCCGATTTGGACTATATCTATACTATATATGTGGGCTTTATCTTCTGATTATATAAAAATCCAATCTCATGATTTTTGTCCACGATGAACTCCAAAACTGCTCAACCGATTTTCGTGGAAGTTGGCATTTATGTATTAAATTATACATAAATGCCAACTTCCGCGAAGATTGCTTTAGTCCAACTTGAGAGATAGGGATTGTGTACACTACGCAGCCCACAATTTGTATTTTGATTAATGGCCTCAATATGTTTCAATTACAAGTTAAACGATTGACAACGTTGATTATTGTTATTAATTGTAAATATCTTCAGTCTCGAATAGATGGCATTCTAAAATAGTTTGTTAACTGTGAAAACTGTAGGACCAAGTGTTATAGATATCTCATAGATGGCGCTAGGTTTTAATTTTGAAAATAGTTTAATAAATAACTGAGCCACAGCAACGCGTGATCCCTCTAGTAGCTATATGAATATGCACTTGGTTCTTGAGGATTAATAAAGGGCAAGAAAATAGTGTGTGAAGGTGACGCGTGTGTCGGTGCAGGTGTTCCTGAACCTTCTCGCGATGTTCCCGCTGTCGCCGTACGCGGAGCCGCGCGCCGGCGAGGAGGCCGCCGACTCGCCCGAGACCGAGAACTACGAGGCGCTGCTCTCGCTCGCGGAGCGACTCGGCGAGGCCAAGCCCCGCGGCCTGCCCCGACACCACATCGACCAGCTGCCCAGCTACAAGTACTCGCCACAGAATCACCAGGGTACGCGGTTTTCTTATATACCACTCGCATAAACACTCGCAGCATTCTAGGATATGACGCTTCATGGTCACATTTAACATATAAAATAATAATACCAAAACAAATACTAATAAACAACCAAGAGAACCTTTGTTAAAATTTGTTCTAAGACTTTCAAAAGTATAAACATAATCGTAATAAACCTAGTTACAATGACTCGTGCCGAAAGCTGCAATGGGCGACCCGGAGTTAGATTTCCGGAGCTAGACCCGGATTCTAGACAATTATAAATTTCGATAATAAAATGGACAATAAATCTTTTTGTTTCGTTCCTGACGTTCCCATGTTAAATTTCAAGTGATCGTGAAATTACCCAACGATCATTGACACTGTGCTTTAAGACGCGCAGAGGGTTGTGTATAATCTTTGTATTTTTCTAGATAATTGGGTCACATATTAAGCACCTGTTTTTTAATTGATTTAGAAGCAGAATCGAGTGCTCAGTGTCCTCCAGAAATATTGCTACTGTCTAAACATTGAGCCTGACATATCATAGGAGGCAAACGAATAGGTGGGTCACCTGATGTTAAGTGATCATCGCCGTCCATAGACACTGGCCACACCAGGGGAGTCGCAAGTGCGTTATCGGCTTTTTAAAGAATTGTACGCTCCTTTCGTGAAGATTTGTACCTCGTAATGGTACGAAAACATTGCCGCTGCGAGCCTCGTGCGTGCTCTCATACCACTTTATTCTTCATATTCTCATATCTCTTTATTCACTTCATTATACGTTGATTTTTAATTAATTAATTTTACATAATAATGACAATGATATTACACCGTTTAGCACCTCGTACCATGGTACTTTTGCGTGTCCTGAGCCAAGTAAAAAAGTATGAAGGAAAAAAGGATCATATGTATCTAAGGTTATTAACTCCGTACGTTTCGTTAGCGTAAGTCATTGAGCTTAGGTATCATATGTTTGCGTTCGAGTGTGTGCGTGAAGGTTGCGCGGTATCCATACATTCAAAAGTTTTAACTAAGTTTCGCTTTGTTATTTAGGAATGTTGGTTTTGATATGTTATATATGTTAAATATGAGCATAATTTTTTTAATTTTTTTTGAAGTTAAACTTCTTTAGGTGCATGAGGGTAAAATTTTTACAGACGTTACGTCACGCAGGTATGCAACGCAAGTGACGTCATTTGTAGTAAACGC
The DNA here is from genome assembly GCA_015888305.1 of Antheraea pernyi. Taxonomy (NCBI): domain Eukaryota; kingdom Metazoa; phylum Arthropoda; class Insecta; order Lepidoptera; family Saturniidae; genus Antheraea; species Antheraea pernyi. The sequence goes on from MU158709.1 coordinate 205,131, forward strand.
AGATTAAATAAATAAAAAACCTTTTAATTCTTTTTTCTTGTTTGTATAAACAAGACTTATAAATTAGTTCGCCAAAGAAGTTTCAATTCTGACATGGGTACTTTGTACGCACGCACTTGTTTTTTATTCAGCCGACTCGGTCTGCACCTTTTTTTGCTTTTTTGTTTTTTTACTGGACTACATATTAACTAGTTTAGGACGGATTTTTTAATGAGATTATAATCGACAATGGAGCGTTCACGGCCCGATGGATGAACCTACTAATTGCCTTTTACTAATGAAGCTACTATTGCGAGTGTTGAACCGATCACCCGGTTTGTGCAGGCGAGCAGACGTCGTGCGTGGTGTGCATGTGCGAGTTCGAGGCGCGGCAGACGCTGCGGGTGTTGCCGTGCGCGCACGAGTTCCACGCCAAGTGTGTCGACAAGTGGCTCCGGGTAATATATACTAACATACAATACACGCAGTCTGCATCACTTGTAACTTATAATCACTGTGTATGAAAAAGTCTACGTCAGAATATGTACGATGGTTCTCCTTACCTCTCCATTCCAGAGTTCTGACAAATTGGCAAATGGGATTCTTGGATCTCCAATGTTTTTTCCATCCCTTAGTAGATCAAACAACCAAAGGATGGACAAACGATTAACTTTAAGAAGCAATCTTGAGATTTTCCATTTATTTTCGGACGCTTGTTCATTGCATTTAAAAAATTTCATAACTTTTTTTATAGAGGTGGTCAAACAAATTTAAATGATGGGCAATCTCAAAATCGAAATGGGCATACTCTATACGAATTTTCAAATTATTAAGCGGAAAATGTGGGGTCAACTTCCCGAAGCAATAAAACATCTATATATACGTGAAGCCTAATCTTTGTAGCCCTTTTTAACGGAATTGGGCGAACGGATGAACGTGAAACTTGGCATAGTTAAAGTTTATATGGAGGTGAAGTGCAGAAAGCTATTTATTTTATAAAATGCATTAGAAGTACATTAAATTTATTAAAATATGCATTACTCACACTACTGCTTCAATTTTACACAACATATACACACATGTAAATAAAAAAGACATTTTGACATCTGTCAATAAAGGACTTCAAAAATGGTTGTGAAGGAGGTTGCTATGCTCGACTGTATGTATTATTTTACTCTTACATTCCAATTACCCTTAAAGAGAAAAAGACACCTAATAGGGTTGTTCCACTCTTAATATCACATAATAGTATTTTATTTTTTGGCAACCAATACAGTAGTATATTATTACTGCTATTGTCGAGTATGTAATATAAGATATTACAAGTTCCATGCGATCATTCCAAGGAACTAACAAGATGGTGGCCGTCGTGTTAGAAGTTTGTGGCAGTTCAGAATCCATGTTCGGTGGTATTATTTCCCATCCACTTCACACTTGTGCACAATAACCCAACTGTATTACGTGAAACACCACCAATATTACACAATATAGAGCCAGATAACACCAAAGATCATAGTATAAAACAACCTCCCCCCCTTTACCGCGTCTGTCTGTCTGTTCGCGATAAACTCAAAAACTACTGAACGGATTTTCATGCTGTTTTCACCAGTAGATAAAGTGTTTCATGAGGAACGTTTTGGTATATAATTTGTTTTTATAATTTTTTTATAATCAGGGCAGGATAACGTCTGTCAGGCCCGCTAATTATGAATAAAACATAAAGTCCACTACGTTTTTTTTTTTTCGAACTGGCATGGTCTTAACAGCTTCACCGGACTACTAAGGCGAGCGCTTAAGGCACTCAGCCGATTTTATTTTGACGACTAGCTCAAGGGTACGCGGTACACCTCAGCTTTGGCTGTTGCCTGATACATGCAATTCGCGACCTATGTTAGCTAAGCTAAGCTAACTATTCATACATATATGAGTTGTTGAAACATATGTGTACCAAGCATACATATCTCAACAACTCTTATATATATGTCGTATCGGATAATATTCTAAACTATTTCAGTTTGATAAGGGGAAAAAAGATAAAACCCTTCCACCTGCATGTGTAAGCGTGTATGCGTGCACGTGTGTGGAGGTGATATGTGTAATGTTGTCGCAGTGATGTAAGATTTTGTGTGAGTGTATCGCGCGGCCACTACATGATATGACACATGACAACTCGAAAGTAATTATTATTATAACTCGTTTCAGTCGAATCGAACGTGCCCCATATGCAGAGGGAATGCATCGGAGTACTTTAGTAACTCGGAGTGAGGCGCGCGACAGTGGCGCCACTCGGGGCGCCCTCCGACAATCGCGGACTGCGGAAGGAGGAGATTGAGTTGGAGGGAGAAGGGAGAGGAGAAGAGAAGGAGACCGGTCGACAGGACGCTTCGCTTAGACCAATCGTGTGCGACTCTACTAGAAAGAGATTGTGTACATTTTCATAGTTAGAAGTTTCCCTGTTGAGTTGTTGTGTTTTTTTAACGAGGTTTAAGCCGCGTTGACACTGTGACAGTGAATCGGGACAGTGTTTACACGACTTTAGAAAAATTAAAATTCGCGGTTCTGTATTATCGGTGATTAGGAAACTATAGACCGGTGTAGTGGGAAATTTATTATTTTCAAAAAAAAATGCATGAAATATTTAAATAATTAAAACGTCACTGACGGCACCAATTTAAAAGCTCGCAATTGACATTTGTGCTAGTCGTAAGACTGTATCACGGACATCAACGCAAATTGTACTAATTTTAAGGAAAGGTTTAGTATAGAAGGTTAATTATTAACAATGACAATTAAAAAAAAAGGTAATTAGTAAAGGCATCGTTTTATTCGTATATAAAACACTGACCCGTACATTCACTGTTGTAGTGTGGCCGCGACCTTATTAACAATAATAATATAAAGTCTGTAGTGTATATGAAATTGGTTAATGCGTTTGGAGTGTGTTTCGGCATGTACGTTACTGAACATGCCGTATATACGGTCACGTAACGGAAGTGTAACGTGTAACGGATGTGACGTGACGCGGCGAGGCGGCACGGGAACTCGACATAGTTAATTTTGATTAAGATTTTTTTTTTTGCCAAAATACAATAGAATAAGATATATCAGTTACCGTTCAACAATACAATCTCCATTTAACTATGTAAATACTTATTATATATGTTTTGATTTAGTTACGTATTGTTTTCTCATATATAGTTAGGGATTTACCGACGGAAAGAGAGAGAGAGAGAGAACATGATAATAGAATTAACGATGCCGTCATAGCTCTTTGCTATGTATAAACTTGTCTCGCTCTTATCTTAGCGTCTTTACTATCCTCTGTCTCTCTTTGCATCAGTGTACGTGCACAGCATGCTGTGTAATATACATATCTCTATTGTATGTTTGTTCTTGTGAGTAAATGCTTTGCGTGAATGCAGAGAGTGTGCGTGCGTGCGTGCGTGCGTGCGTGCGTGCGTGCGTACGTACGTACGTACGTGCGTGCGTGCATGTCGTGTGGTGTCGTTTTACATGACAAGGACATGAAAGAGTAGAGTCATTGTGATACGGGTCCAATATATATGAGCTTCTATCGTATCGACGTATGGGGGACAACAGCTTACGATATTGTCAACTCGATGTCGTCCTCAGAATGCAATCAATGCTCTGTCAAATCTGTGCCGTTTGTATTGTTCTGTGTTTATAAGAAAATTCGGTGGGTTCAGTTCGCGTGTCGCGAAATACGGCTAGTGTTGTGTCGTGTCGTGTCGTCGCGATTATGTAATCGATTAATTAAAAACATCGATACATATGTAGTGTTAGGACAAGTCTGCTAGATACTTTACGGGCATATCTTTTTCTATATTTAATAATATCTCGAATGCAATATAGTTTATCATTAATGATAGTTAGGCGGTAATTAAGTTGTGTCGTGTCGTGTCGTATTGCGTTCAAGGAGCGGTGTTTTTATATGTGGCGTTTATTAATTTAGTATTAGTTAAAAATTTCAAATTAACGACATTGTTGCTTGTTAATTTTTTTATATATATATATTTGTAAATAGGCAAGATTTGATCCGACATACAGCACAGCACAAAACTTGAGATCAGATATTGAAATAGTGAGATCGAGACAAAATTTGATTGTATATTTATTGTACTCTTCTGTCAAATCAAAGTAATTCATAGGGGAAAATTCTTGATTTTTATTTTTTTTAACTTTATCGTTTATTATGACGTCACTGTGTTAACAATACAGTGTTATCCTATTTTAAAACTTACATACATTTTTAGCATACGATAACCGAATTGATTTTATCCATAATTCTGTCAAATTGTACAATACGGGGTCATATAACTCAAGTAAACTACACAACGGACTTAGAATTCAGGTGAAAAGTTTAAATTGATGTAGTAATGTATGTATGTGGTGTATCTCTGGTGTAGTTAATAATGGAACATTTTTTTTATGTTTTCGTTTTAAAATATTTTTTAATGAATGTGTAAGTTGATCTTTTTGCTGTGGACACTTGTGCCTGCTGTGTGTGTGGGTGTCGTAGGGATTTGACTCACCGCTCTTTATAATTAATTTATCTAGGTTTTTACTTTAACTGAAAACGATCGGTTTAACTAAAGATTTAACTGTTGTACCGTTTGATTAGCGAACGCTCGCAGTATAACGACTCGTCAACATCAGTTAGTATGTACAACAGGTATAACGTGTAGGTGACTGGGGGTTTTTCTTAGATATTTGTCCTGATTTGTTAACCGTTACGGAGATAAAGATGTATATATAATAATGTCCGTCCGTAGCGATGTGCCATCATCTGTATCCGCTGCGTTTTGTTTTATCTTTATTTTGACTGTCTGACCGTTCGGATCTGTAGGGATGTTGTAGCGTACACTGAGAGGGAAGGAGCCTGTAAGGTAATATCTAAGAAATAAGTATATCTCATAATAGTATGGTATATATGTTAACAGAGTTGCGAGTTGCTATTACTATTAACGCTTACACTACATGTGCAAAATGAATATAGTCGAGGCGGTCATAAGTGAACACTCAAAACAATGGAATAAATGTGTTCTCATTTGCATTTTCATATCGAATATAGTGTGTGAATAGCAATATTTAAATTTAAGAATTTGTTTATTGAAATTATTAACATCAGTGTGGTTTTCATATTTATTGGCACTCGGAGCGATAATTTTTTTTTTAATTTGTTTATACTAGCTGGCACGGCAGACGTTGTCCCGCCCTGATTATAAAAAAATCCTTGACAAATTATATACCAAAACGTTCCTCACGAATTACTTTATCTACTGGTGAAAACCGCTTGAAAATCCGTTCAGTAGTTTTTGAGTTTATCGCGAACAGACAGACAGACAGACGCGGTAAAGGACTTTGTTTTATACTATGTAATGATAATTTATAATTATATAAACAATTATAAATTATATAAACAGGCCCCTATAATACGCGTCGCTAGTCTGACGCAAGCCGCGCAAGCGTAATACGGCCGGTCACGCTTACTGGCATGTTATGACGCGAAATTATACAATTATCTTCTGCTAAAAATACCGTTCAACGCGCCTAAAGTTTTTTTTTTATGTCGTAAGTGGCAAACGAACAGGTGGGTCACCTGCTGTTAAGTGATCACCACCGTCCATGGACACTAACAACACCAGAGGAGTCGCAAGTGCGTTGCCATCTTTTGGAGGGGAGGGAGAGGAGAGGGGAGGGGAGATGGGCCTCCGGCGCTCTCACTGACCAAACGAAACGCAACAATGCAAGCACTGTTACTTCACGTCGGTTTTCTATGTGTCGGGTGGTAGTACCCCGGACGAGCCGACCCATTCATGCTGAAACCAATAATAGTTTCAGCGTGGCTCTACCAACATTAAAAGTAGTTTTCACTTGAAAACTTCAACAGTAGAAACTAATACACTCGCAGAGATCTCTTTCCTTCTCAGGTGACATTCGATCTTTGTATAATGACGTTTGTTTCAAAGTTAATTTACGCCATTCATTATTTGAAATTGTTACGTATATTATAAAATGTGTGTTATCTCGTACTTGCTTGTCGTATCTTGCGTGTGTTTAATTCGAATCCAGAACGTTCTAAATACTCTAAATCTCGGAGTTAAGACGTGAATACGATTAGCGATACTAAACTTTTCAAAATTCGTTCAGTTCGCTATCAGGAGGTTTTTTTTTATAAGAAGCTTATTATTCTCTTAGTTAATGTTCTTCGTTTTTGTTTATTATGCTTTTGGATACTTGTATATTTGTATTTGATTGTCGAAACGTGTAGACTACGATGTAAATTGTGACTTAACGGGCTTGTTATGAGACGATGACGTCATACAGTACGTACGCGTGCGTACATGTGATCGCTCGTGCGTGCGAGCGAGCGTGCGTACGTGCGTGCGTGCGTGCGAGGGTCGTATGCGGCCATGGTTAAGGGATTATCTTTTCTTATTATGCTCGTATATCCTATATTCTTTAGTACGTTATTTAATTATTAGTTATTATCAATGAATTAGGCGCAATAATTAATATTTAATTTACTTTTCTTTTATCGTCCGATATAATATGAAAGACAAACTAACATACCGTGTGTTTATGTGATATATGCGCGTGATAAATAATAATGCCTGAATTAATTGTGGTTTTTTAGTTCATATCAAAACAAAGTTAGCGTGAGTTACTAACTGAATTAAGCTTACTGTGTAGAGGTATTTCCATCTGTCCAATGTGTTTTTCTCGAACATCAAATTATATATAATTTACATGATGGCGTCTTCCATTTATGATTTAGTTTTTGTTTACGATTTGTAGGAACGGTGTTGTAAAGCCGAACAATTTCTTTTTTATGTAGGTTATATTATGTAAGCGGTGAAATCGAATAGTTTTGTTTGTTTGTGAGAGCGGGCTCGCGGTACAGGGGCTCCGGTTTGTTTCGTATATCGTGTGATTGTAACGGTGATGTGTTCAAAGCTCTTCCAATTGTTATGTTTAGTTTTTATACACATACACTTAGGTTCAAATGTATGTTTATTCGCATTAGTTACTCGCTGTCAGTATCGACGTACGTTTTTGGAAGTATATAAATTAAAACAATATAGACTAGGAGCTGTCAAACTTTTTAAGTTCGCGGTGTACTCTCGAGTTTGGTATTTTATCATGGCACCCAATGTTAGCTAGCCAGTTGAAATAGATACAATCCATATAAATACGTATTGATACTAATTTGATAGGCACAGATATTAAAACATCCGTAAGATGGGTCTGTGTGTGCTGGGATATTTATGGGTTTCGTTGTACCTATGAATAACTAAATTATATTACCGAATCAAGGTTTAGAGAAGCGTGTCATGGTGCCCCACATTTCTGTATACAGCACATAATTTGTGAACACTTGTTGTCCACAATCAGCTCGTAGTAGGTGCGGCCTTAAAAGTGGTGGTTACTAATAATTGTAGTAAATAATATAGTGTACTAGCTGACCCGGCCACGCGTTGCTGTGGCTCAGTTATTGAAAAATAAATTCAAAATTAAAACTTGCCGCCATCTATGAGATCTTATAACAGTCGGTCCTACAGTTCCCTGCCAATAAACTAATTTAAAGCGCCATCTGTTAGTGACTAATGAAACTTGTAATTAATAACAATAATGCACATTGATAATTATTTAATTTGTAATTAAAAGATATTGAGGCCATTAATCGAAATATAAATTAGCGTATCTCTCAAGTTGGACCGAATTATATATAAATGCCAACGTTTTATGGAAGATCTGTCGAGTAGTTTCGGAGTTCATTGCGGACAGACATCATAACGCTGGTTTTTTATATACTGAAATACTTCCAAAACGTATGTCGAGTGATAGTGGAATATCAAATTGAATCAGTTAGCCAAATATTGTAGCGATGTGTAGAATGATGTAGAATTGTGCGGTAGGTAGGCGAGGAGGTGCAAGGTGCAGGTACGAGTGCGGGTGCAGGCTCGCAGGAGACTCTCGTGTCTCGGTCTCGTTGAGGCGACTTTTCATTTCATTTTTATTCTTATTTTATTAAATGCACTGCTATTATATGATTTTTTGTTTTATTTTTCTTTTTCCTTTTGTTTTTATGATGATAGACAATGGCACCCGGGAATATATGAAAGGAGCTGGATTTAAAGTGCAACTCGTCAGTGATTGCTCGGTAATAGATTTTCAACTAGAGAACTATTTGCTAAAAAAAACACTCTATTATGGTTATTTCAAATAATCGATTTTTAAATCTATTCGAATGATGGTTTGTGAATTGATTCATGAAAAAGGCGAGGCCTAGAGGATTGATTATCCATAAAACAATTTTTTGTTAATTTATTTTCGTTTTTGATTAGTTTTTTTTTCAACTCTTTTTTATATTATGATTTATTATATGGTTTTATTCTTATCTACAAAGAAATCACGATTTTATAGCGTTAGAGATAGATTCGATCCTTAATATCGATTAAAATAATTGATTTTTCTATGTCTAAAAATCGATTTCGTATCGTATTTTTTTTATAAACCTAAAATGCAAATTGTTTTGAAATCGAATTTATTAATAGAAATAAACATAATTTATAGAACCTAAATACAGAAATTAATCAATTTTTCTCACTGCGAGAATCTTTGAATAAGTCAACCGCCACAGATGTCGCGATGAGACGTAACTTATACGACGCTGAAGCTATTTTTTTTTAATGCTTAGTACTTTTTCAGATGTTATGTGCAATATCTTTCACGTAATCCATACGTACCATATATTAAGTAGCTATGTGTCAATAGATGGCGCTGTACAATATCTTTTTACAGGTACATCACGATGTCAAGGCACGGCACAATAATGACACTACCGATGCTTGTTTATAAATATAGACTCCTGTACCCCATTCGCTAGGAAGCTTCTATCACCCAGTCAATATTGTAAGATTGTCATAAAAATTGGATCTAAGAAATATAAAAATACTATCGACGATTCTATTAGCCCTGTAATGTAATGCCCTAACACCAATACTTGACATAGCTATTATCCCAGTGGAATGTGCAATCGAAACTGTTTATATCATTGTATTTCTTTTGACATTCCGCTCTTGTAGTATCTCTACAAAAATAATACAATTTTACCTAGCATATAAACCTACTACCGAGTTCAGCGTACAATAACTGATAACAATGTTTAAATACTTATGGGCTATAGGTATATTCAAGCAAAGTGTATCACTAACGAACCAGTATAATATCAATAAATAACCAAACGCGACAGGACCATTGTTTTATAGTTCTGTTATAATTATCTATAATATAAATCACTACTTTAGATTTTTATGGAAGTGTTATCCCGTCCCGTCTCCCGCCCACAAAACATGTTGCAACAATATAATTTGGAATGAAGATGGAACTCGATGTATCAACATAAGATGTAGAAGGTGTCTGCGGCTGCCTGGTAGGGAATGAGCAATATGTTAAGTGGAAGGATCGTGTGTGCAGTGCAGTACATATCACTTGTCCTTGTACACTTGTTAATCGTCAATCATCTCGCCTGAAAACATGTAATATTCATTTTGTATTTTTATAATAGCTTTATATTAAAGTTATACTCCCTTCAAATACGAAAAATATTTGTATTCAGTGACGCAGCAGCTAAAATAATGTGAGTACTACGATATACTTACCTTATTAGGTGGAAAGCAAAGTGTATTATGAAGAAGGAAAGAATGTGAAGCAAAACATTCTCTAACCTAGCAAACAGTTTTCACTTCCTCTTATCCAGTAATCAATATTTATCTATGTTTACACATACTGCTTAGTTATCCATTTCAGAAATGAATATTAAACAAACTTTTGTAAGACAATACGGTTCAGAAAAACTATTATTAATAAATTAGTATAATGAATATATTATCTATAACATGTAAACAAAATAATGGAATGGGAGGTGGCCGTAGGAAACGCAACACTGGAAGCACTATTGCTTCACGTCGGTGTTTCTGTGAGTCGGGTGGAAGTACGGGGGGCGAGCCGACCCATTCATGCTAAAACCAGTAATAGCTTCGGCGTGACTCTACCACCTACCAGGTTCTAGACTCTAGGTTTATCTGTGTTGTTTATTTTTTGATGACTCTAAGTAATGTAAAGAAAATTTCGTATGGAAACGAATATAGAAACGCGGCAGCGTGTCAAGCCAAGTTCAAGCTAAAAGAATGGCGAGCGCGCGCTACCGTGTGTAATATTACACGAACCATTTGGGAGCCACTATTCTCCCCCTCATATACCAAAAACGACTTACATGGGCTCCAAATTTTATAAGCACATATATAAACAGTTATCTAAATATTAACGTCCAAAAATCGTATTTTTATCACTGACTGACCAATAGACCAAAATTCTAACCCAATTCCAGATGACCTAAATAGGCATCAAATTTGGCATCCAGATAGTCTAGCTAAGTAAAACCTTGAGCTTCAATATTATCCCAAGTTATAAGAAGAAATGATATTTTAAGTTGTTATAACATACTTTATGTTGTCATAAATACATTTCAGAACTGACCATTGAACTTGGCACCCATTAAGATTTCACTTTTTCTGTCGTTGAAATCAACAACTAAGGCATAATCAAGAGGAGTTCCGATCGGGCCGTCAATGGGATAATAACTGACGTCACTAAATCACGAGTATCGCGCAGCAAAGCGGACAACCATTCCCATTGACGGCCCGATCGGAACTCCTCTTGATTATGCCTTAGTTGTTGATTTCAACGACAGAAAAAGTGAAATCTTAATGGGTGCCAAGTTCAATGGTCAGTTCTGAAATGTATTTATGACAACATAAAGTATGTTATAACAACTTAAAATATCATTTCTTCTTATAACTTGGGATAATATTGAAGCTCAAGGTTTTACTTAGCTAGACTATCTGGATGCCAAATTTGATGCCTATTTAGGTCATCTGGAATTGGGTTAGAATTTTGGTCTATTGGTCAGTCAGTGATAAAAATACGATTTTTGGACGTTAATATTTAGATAACTGTTTATATATGTGCTTATAAAATTTGGAGCCCATGTAAGTCGTTTTTGGTATATGAGGGGGAGAATAGTGGCTCCCAAATGGTTCGTGTAATATTACACACGGTAGCGCGCGCTCGCCATTCTTTTAGCTTGAACTTGGCTTGACACGCTGCCGCGTTTCTATATTCGTTTCCATACGAAATTTTCTTTACATTACTTAGAGTCATCAAAAAATAAACAACACAGATAAACCTAGAGTCTAGAACCTGGTAGGTGGTAGAGTCACGCCGAAGCTATTACTGGTTTTAGCATGAATGGGTCGGCTCGCCCCCCGTACTTCCACCCGACTCACAGAAACACCGACGTGAAGCAATAGTGCTTCCAGTGTTGCGTTTCCTACGGCCACCTCCCATTCCATTATTTTGTTTACATGTTATAGATAATATATTCATTATACTAATTTATTAATAATAGTTTTTCTGAACCGTATTGTCTTACAAAAGTTTGTTTAATATTCATTTCTGAAATGGATAACTAAGCAGTATGTGTAAACATAGATAAATATTGATTACTGGATAAGAGGAAGTGAAAACTGTTTGCTAGGTTAGAGAATGTTTTGCTTCACATTCTTTCCTTCTTCATAATACACTTTGCTTTCCACCTAATAAGGTAAGTATATCGTAGTACTCACATTATTTTAGCTGCTGCGTCACTGAATACAAATATTTTTCGTATTTGAAGGGAGTATAACTTTAATATAAAGCTATTATAAAAATACAAAATGAATATTACATGTTTTCAGGCGAGATGATTGACGATTAACAAGTGTACAAGGACAAGTGATATGTACTGCACTGCACACACGATCCTTCCACTTAACATATTGCTCATTCCCTACCAGGCAGCCGCAGACACCTTCTACATCTTATGTTGATACATCGAGTTCCATCTTCATTCCAAATTATATTGTTGCAACATGTTTTGTGGGCGGGAGACGGGACGGGATAACACTTCCATAAAAATCTAAAGTAGTGATTTATATTATAGATAATTATAACAGAACTATAAAACAATGGTCCTGTCGCGTTTGGTTATTTATTGATATTATACTGGTTCGTTAGTGATACACTTTGCTTGAATATACCTATAGCCCATAAGTATTTAAACATTGTTATCAGTTATTGTACGCTGAACTCGGTAGTAGGTTTATATGCTAGGTAAAATTGTATTATTTTTGTAGAGATACTACAAGAGCGGAATGTCAAAAGAAATACAATGATATAAACAGTTTCGATTGCACATTCCACTGGGATAATAGCTATGTCAAGTATTGGTGTTAGGGCATTACATTACAGGGCTAATAGAATCGTCGATAGTATTTTTATATTTCTTAGATCCAATTTTTATGACAATCTTACAATATTGACTGGGTGATAGAAGCTTCCTAGCGAATGGGGTACAGGAGTCTATATTTATAAACAAGCATCGGTAGTGTCATTATTGTGCCGTGCCTTGACATCGTGATGTACCTGTAAAAAGATATTGTACAGCGCCATCTATTGACACATAGCTACTTAATATATGGTACGTATGGATTACGTGAAAGATATTGCACATAACATCTGAAAAAGTACTAAGCATTAAAAAAAAATAGCTTCAGCGTCGTATAAGTTACGTCTCATCGCGACATCTGTGGCGGTTGACTTATTCAAAGATTCTCGCAGTGAGAAAAATTGATTAATTTCTGTATTTAGGTTCTATAAATTATGTTTATTTCTATTAATAAATTCGATTTCAAAACAATTTGCATTTTAGGTTTATAAAAAAAATACGATACGAAATCGATTTTTAGACATAGAAAAATCAATTATTTTAATCGATATTAAGGATCGAATCTATCTCTAACGCTATAAAATCGTGATTTCTTTGTAGATAAGAATAAAACCATATAATAAATCATAATATAAAAAAGAGTTGAAAAAAAAACTAATCAAAAACGAAAATAAATTAACAAAAAATTGTTTTATGGATAATCAATCCTCTAGGCCTCGCCTTTTTCATGAATCAATTCACAAACCATCATTCGAATAGATTTAAAAATCGATTATTTGAAATAACCATAATAGAGTGTTTTTTTTAGCAAATAGTTCTCTAGTTGAAAATCTATTACCGAGCAATCACTGACGAGTTGCACTTTAAATCCAGCTCCTTTCATATATTCCCGGGTGCCATTGTCTATCATCATAAAAACAAAAGGAAAAAGAAAAATAAAACAAAAAATCATATAATAGCAGTGCATTTAATAAAATAAGAATAAAAATGAAATGAAAAGTCGCCTCAACGAGACCGAGACACGAGAGTCTCCTGCGAGCCTGCACCCGCACTCGTACCTGCACCTTGCACCTCCTCGCCTACCTACCGCACAATTCTACATCATTCTACACATCGCTACAATATTTGGCTAACTGATTCAATTTGATATTCCACTATCACTCGACATACGTTTTGGAAGTATTTCAGTATATAAAAAACCAGCGTTATGATGTCTGTCCGCAATGAACTCCGAAACTACTCGACAGATCTTCCATAAAACGTTGGCATTTATATATAATTCGGTCCAACTTGAGAGATACGCTAATTTATATTTCGATTAATGGCCTCAATATCTTTTAATTACAAATTAAATAATTATCAATGTGCATTATTGTTATTAATTACAAGTTTCATTAGTCACTAACAGATGGCGCTTTAAATTAGTTTATTGGCAGGGAACTGTAGGACCGACTGTTATCCTCGGCGTGGAGCCCTTGAGTACGCTGCTCGCGCGATACAGTGACACAAAATCTTACATCACTGCGACAACATTACACATATCACCTCCACACACGTGCACGCATACACGCTTACACATGCAGGTGGAAGGGTTTTATTTTTTTCCCTTATCAAACTGAAATAGTTTAGAATATTATCCGATACGAAATATATATAGGAGTTGTTGAGGTATGTATGCTTGGTACACATATATGTTTCAACAACTCGTATATGTATGAATAGTTAGCTTAGCTTAGGTTAGCTCAGATAGGTCGCGAATTGCTTGTATCAGGCAACAGCCAAAGCCGAGGTGTGCCGCGCACCCTTGAGCTAGTTGTCAAAGTAAAATCGGCTGAGTGCCTTAAGCGCTCGCCTTAGTAGTCCGGTGAAGCTGTTAAGACCTTGCTTGGTCAATAGCGTAGTCAGTTCGAAAAAAAAAAAAAAATGTGATATTTAATACTTCATTATTTAAAAGTTTGTGGAATTAATAAGAAAAAATACTAATCTGTCCAAAAATGAAAATATGAAAATGTCTAAAAATATCCTCCCTCAGCTTTAATTCGCTTGTTCATACGAATAAACTAATTTTGTAAACATTTATGCTACCTGGTGACTCCGGAAACATGTTTTTTATTCATAACAGCCTCTTCTGGTGTTCAAATCGTGACCGCGTGAATAATTATAGATTTTCGAAAGCGGGAAGAAGTCTCATGGCGTCCTGTCAGGACATGTATGTCCAGTATGACCCATAACATTTAGTTTTCCTTTTCAAAAATTATTTTAACTGTCTAGCTGACCGAGAGTTGGCACTATCATGGAGCAAGATGATACAGCGTTTATAACTTTTTTTAGGTTCACCATTATCTTTGGGCAAACATATTGTTGTATACCAAGCGCTATTCAGTTTACGATAATCCTCCAAAATGACAGTAGCCAAATTACTCGTTTTATTTTGCAGAAAATGCAATCATCCGGTAACGTCAACTATGAGAGTTCCATCAGGCACACAGCTTTTTCACACCCAAACATTCATTGTATCTGACTCATGGCTATACCTAAACATGCCCGAAACTCACGGTAGATCACAAGACCGTCTGTTTCGATTATACGGCATACAGCAACGATGTATTCGTTGTTCACGACGATAGACAGATGCGGGATGACCATCATGAAATTCGTCATTGTGATTAAAACAATTGCGTTGGTGCTTCATTGCTGAAAACAGTTTGAGAGTGAGCGACACTCTGCTGATGTGTCAACCTACACTTAAAACCGTAGCAAATTATACCACGTAAATTTTCACGGGTTTACTCCATGGTAACATAGACACAACGCAACACTTAAAATGGCGCCAAAATTTAAAGACAAATGACAAAATGCGAAACAATCTGCATTTTAAAGCGAAAAAGTTCTCTCTTCAAATATCCTAATTTGTTTTTAAATATTCTTAATGTAAGTAGCCAGCTCCAGAAATGTTTAGTGCACCCTATATGTAATATGTAAACTTTTTTAGCAATACAAAGGCCGATGCATTGCAGATTGTATCCTTCAATTCTATCATGCAGTCAAGTTAATAAACAATGAATTAATTAAAGGATTAAGGAGGAAGTAAATACTTTTACTAGAATGTTTTGCTGTGGCTTCACACAGTATGCTTATCCACATAGAGTGCGATGTGATGTAGCTATTGACGTGACTATCAACTGAGATTAATCCTTCTGTTAGTCCCATAAAGCGAAAGTATCATGGGAGTATAGCTTTACTATAATAATAACCTTATAGTATCCCATATATTTAGAATTGACGTCATAACAATAACAAGTTCCTAGACCATGGTCCTCGGTACTATTTTTTCATTTAATATCTTTGGTATATAAATTCAACTAAAGTAGGTGTTTTTTCTATAAAATGTAATACGTAAATGTCAATTGTGACGTCCCTAACAGCGTGGTTTTAAATATAAGTAAGTACATAGCAAATATAAAAATGTATACTCTATGATTTGTATAAATTGTGTACAATTTGTACAATTGTGTAAAATTGCATGTTTCAAACATTCTGTGTAAGACCTCATAATTTGTTATATATTAAAATGATATCAAATTGAAAATAGATATTTTGTAGATAACAAAATAAAACTACACCACAGAGTATGTTTTGTGTGGTTGTGGCAATATTTACTTGCACAACAGAAAGAAATAAAAATTTATTGCACGGTGCGAATTTTTATATTGCCAAATGCTAGTGTTGTAGCTTATAAAAATTGAAATTCTACCAAGTTGTACTAATCGCCACGGTTTATATTGTGCTTCACACCACAGTCCACTAATTAGTAATGTAAATAGCCGATGCATGTATTTGTATACTATGTTATAGTGAATATATAAAAGTATTTTTTCATGACTATGTAATTATTACGAAATGTCTGTTCGTGTTTAGAGAGTGACCGCTACCTGGTGCTGTGGTTTCTTTTTAACTATTTATTCAAGCTGATACATTTATTATATCTCTCTTCTGGATAATATATTGATAAATGAAACTTTATCTAACGGAAATATATAGTAAATTTGCTAAATTGTCAGAAATCAATATGGGTGTTCTAGAATACGTATTTAAATTCAAAATACAAAGAGGTTATCTCCGACTATTGAGAAGATACCTCGTATGTGATAATCAGGGTATCTAATAGAATAGCAGACGTGGTAATTTACCCGCACGTTTACCACGAGTATAAACGCAAAAGAAATCGTATAGAGTAGTTGGGAAAAGAAATTGTAGGACTAAGGATTGTAGAATTAAAATTAAATTACCTTGGATAGGAGTTCACCAACCGTTCAGTCCTGTACATTTTTTTTACTAAACCCACGAGTAATAAACCTGAAGTAAGGGAGAGGGACCAAACAATAGTTGTTCGGAATAACTAATGTCATAGATCGAATTAACTAAAGATATTCATTTATTGCATGTTATAGTTAAAAACAAACCACATCACAAAATTAATTTAATACAATGTGTAATTTATTTGGAAATAGAGTATTTATAAAATGCATAGATAGCGCCACTTTTCTATATGAGAATAATATATGAATGGAGTACTCGGTTAGTTCGTCGTTTGGAACCCACATGCAATGATCTAATAATTATTGAACGTCATGTGCTTATAATAAGTTAGAGCAATCCTGTGAGCCGTCTTATATCGTAGATAGCTGGTTTGTATTGCTGATACCGGTCAAGCAATGAAATGTTGTTTAACCGAGTTTAGCCGAAAGAAGCAGTTATGCAACAAACAGGTTTAAATTAATACTAAAACAGATGTTCATTTATCCAATTTCATTTATTCTTAAGTAACGTTGAACTAAAATTCGATTTATAACATTGTTTATGTAAAATAAACATTTAGCTGGTCAGTATCGAATA
The DNA here is from genome assembly GCA_015888305.1 of Antheraea pernyi. Lineage (NCBI taxonomy): Eukaryota > Metazoa > Arthropoda > Insecta > Lepidoptera > Saturniidae > Antheraea > Antheraea pernyi. The sequence goes on from MU158709.1 coordinate 222,358, forward strand.
TATGACTGAAGTATATGAAAGAAGTCTTCGTGTCGCTTATTTATCGATGGTTAGAGGATAATGACTTGAAATATACATTCCGTAAAGAAATGGTTGATGGCTAAATTGAATATCATTTCTCATGTCAAAGTTTTAAAAACTGTATGCAAATAATTTTGAATTTATGATAAAAGTTTCATTAAGTACTCGAGGAATTCGGTTAAATTATATAACACTATAAAATATAATGCAAAATTATCAATAGAACCTCTTATAGGCATAGGCATAGAAACCGTCATCGGGAACAAACGTATTGAGAAGCAATTTAGAGTAACATGTGATAATATATTGTAACATATGTATAGTTACTTTTACACAATTTTATTAAGTTTATAAAGTCACTTATTAACATTTTCTATAACATATAATCAAAACTCAGCAATAGTATCTGTTTAAAAACAATTTCAATTTGTACTGTGCTAGTACAGGCTTGTCCTTGCACAGTGGTCAACATATCTGCTTTTCTTAGATACTAACTCAAAAATTGAAGTGCTATGTTTTACAGTTATTATTAGAATAAAAATTATTCGGATCTTTTTACAGTTAACAAATTCGGTCTATCTTTAAATTTGATATTGCCATATGCTTAGTTTTTTCGTGCCTCTAAGCTTGTTTGGGGAATAGTTTTTTCATTATTGAAGAAAAACTGATCCTGATTGATGTACCACCCTGGATTGGAAAATTTATTGCTAGACATAAGTCAGTGTGTTCCGCTGTCACATTAGAGAGGCAACCTCGTTCGGCTATTGTTTTTGGCTATATCTTTCCTTATTAAGCAGTGTAATTGTACTCAATTTAACTCCTCGGGGTATACTTTCCCAACTTGTAGCGCAATTCATGTTTATTGTCATAACGCAAGTTATTCTTAGACTGGTGACATAATTAAAAATATAACATTTTATCTATTATAAAATACTAGCGGACCCGCCGGACATTGTCCCGTCCTGATAATTAAAAAAATCTTGACAAATTATATAGGTAACCCTTCCTAAGAAATCACTTTATCTACTGGTGAAACCGCATAGGAATCCGTTCAGTAGTTTTTTAGTTTATCGCGAACAGACAGATAGACAGATGTGGCAGAGGACTTTGTTTTATAATGTGTTTGAAAAATTGTGTAAAATAGCCGCTTTATAGTTGATGGTTACCAGTTATCATATGTGCCACTGCCCACTTTTCATAACCTTATTATTAAAATGTAAACAACTAAGAATTTTGATTTATATCATTATATGTCAGGGACGATATATTATTCTTATTGTGTAATACCTGACATTGGATGTAACGCACTTCAAATAAAATTTTATTTGTTTTACGAACTGTCTGTTAGTTTAATAATATAAGCTTATAATTATAATGATCGAGTGTTGTTCGACGTAACTTTTTTTATATAGGTATAAACTATGTGAAACGATATGGTTCCACCACAACAGTTGTTTAGATTGCTTGCCGACAGGATTTATTAAATTAATATTTAGTTTCTTTTATTGGGTGAAATTACTGTAAGAGAATTTTCTATAACGATATTGGAAGAAACAATTCAATGTTGCCATTACAAAAATAATGTTAGAATTGATATTTTTTTCATAGAATCATTTTTATGAAGGATCTCGCACGAGTATGAAATAATGCTTGTAGTTGTGTAACATTCCTCATCTCGATCTGGAGGCAGATGATAATGATATCCGATTCAGAACCTTGCACCACGGAGTGAGGCCTACTACTGCGAATAAAGAATTTTTAACTAGAGATGGTTTGTCGTTTTATTTTTAAATAAGACCCTACTACAGTCACTATAAAGTATTCTTTCCAATAACGAGCTTATGACTCTTATTGAGAGAATGACATCTTTTAGTAGATTAAATAGGAATTTTGCTGAAGGAACCCTCGCTGCCATTTCCACTACGTACAAACAAAATAGACAGCCATTTCTCATATAATTATATAATTAATTATAAAATATGTATCTGTGAATTCGGCAAAACTAAATGAAGCAAGATCGAAGAATAATGGAAAAGAGTAGAACCCTTCCACCGTATGTGGGAGTAATCTGTATTGCTTTGAATAAATGCTATATTCTTATTAATATGGAGTCATAGATGTCCAACCAATTTAGAGACGTGTACTATCTAAGACATTTCTGGTACTTAAACATTCACAGCTCATCAAAGTCAAATAGGTATAGTTAATTTTGCTAAAAAAAGCCGAGGTAATAATAAATAGGTAAAGTCCTGTCGATAGAAGTGAAAATAACTCAAGACAATGAATTTTAGTCTGAATTAATTAAACTTAATCATGTGTAAATCTAAATTATTTACTTTATTTCGGTTTTCACATTTATTGGCGCTCGAAACAATATTTACCTAAATTTATTAATAAATCAAACATATGGAGGGCTCCATAATTTCAATACAAAATATCAATATCAGATGTGCGCAGGCCCCTATATAACACGTCGCTAGTCTGACTCAAGCCGCGCAAGCGCAATACGTTCGTTCAAGCTTATTGGCATGCCATGACGCGAAATCATAAATTTATCTTCTGCCAAAAAAATATCACTCTGCGAGCATAAAGATGTTTTTACATAAAAAAATTTGTAAGCACAGGGTCCCTTATCTATGAGTTATTGCAAAAAAAGTACTAAGAATTGGCTTCAGGGACACGATTTATTTTTTATCATCTGCATTACCATAGTTCTGCTTAGTATTTTGGTTGAAGTAACTGATAGGATAGTGAGAATATGTTTTTTTTTATATTTTAGGAGGCAAACGAACAGATGGGTCACCTGATGTTAAGTGATCACCATAGACACTAGCAACACCAAGGCAGTCGCAAGTACGTTGCCAGCCTGTGTTGGAGGGGAGGGGGGAGGAAGGGAAGAAGTATATTCATTCATTTAAGAATTTTATAAGCGTAATTTACTTTTTCGTTAAGTTATTTAACGTATATTTTAATATTATTAATGGGGATACGAAAATAGTGTCTTCAAAGTTGATTTATTCCGTTCTGAACAGATTCCAGTGGGTGCAATCAAAAGCTACTCTTGTATTATTCCAGTATTTTAACCACAGATTATCCCGCCGTGGTCTGGGGGTAAATTTCGCTCCCACACACCAGACTAGGCCCTCCTCAGCAGCGGCTCAAGCCTAGGTCCGTTCCCTCGGCGTGGAGCCCTTGAGTACGCTGCTCGCGCGATACAGTGACACAAAATCTTACATAACTGCAACAACATTACACATATCACCTCCACACACGTGCACGTACACATGCTTACATATGAAAGTGGAAGGGTTTAATTTTTTTCCTTTATCGAACTGAAATAGTTTAGAAAAATTATCCGACACAAAATACATATAAGAGTTATTGAGGTATGTTTGCTTAGTACACGTATATATTTCAATAACTCATATAAGTAAGAATATGTAGTTTAACTTAGGTTAGCTCAGTAAGCCAACAGCCCAAGCCGAGGTGCGCCGTGCACCCTTGAGCTAGTTATCAAATATAATGTCCGCAGAGTTACTTAAGCGCTCGCCTTAGTAGGCCGGTGAAGCTGTTAAGGTCATGATAGGCCAATAGCGTAGTCAGTTCGAGAAAAAAAATCCAGTCTTTTAAAGTCTTACCATCTTTGATGACATTATTAATTTTAAACCAAAGAGGACTTTTCTACGACAGTTACTGACATGACCTATGATAATTAACATTATATTGATAAATTATAATTACTAATCGCAAAAGTTCAATCACAACTTTATTTCTTCACAAATAATAACATACATTATATCTTTCACTAGCGATTCGCCCGTACTTTGGATGATTGGCTTTTTTTATGTATAACAGTTTTATAAAATTAATTTATTTATGATTTAAAAAAAATTTCGGTAAGCATAAATTTACCAATACAAACAAATAGAGTTTACAAATATGACTGTTAAATATACCCTTTTTAAATATTTTTTAAGAAACTGCAACAAATAACTCCATAGTAATAGGTAACTTTAAATTACTCTTAAAACAGGATTAGTCTTAACCCAAAAATTCCTTTTGAAGCCGACCTCGACCGCTCCCCATTTTTTTTACAATCTCTACCTAATCCAAACATCGTATATTTAATAACATACATTTCTAGTATAGCCTTAAAATGAAATAGATCCGTAGAACAAAAGTGGTAATGTATCACTAAAGTTTAGTAATAGAATTTTGTTGTGGAATGCTCGAGAGGACCGGTTCCGCGACGCTCTCTGGCGGGAAAAGTATGTTTGGAATGCAGCCATTCGCTTATGACGGTTGGGACGCTACTTTTACTTAGGTCCGAAATTCACCTCCGGATTTGAACCCTGTGCATTTTAATACTTTATCTATGGAACCACAGACTACTAACAGGATACTACATATTATGGAACTAAAATTACGAGGTCTGTAGTTAAGTGCGCTTCATGGAAAACTACTGGATAAATTTAGATATTTTTTTGAAGTGAAGGCTTCTTTAGCAGCATTGATCGATTTTGTAGGTAAAATTTAATTGAATGAGGAAAGAATTATGAATTTGCATCACCGTTCTCCTGAACATGTCAGTGAAGCATCACTGATGACGACGACATACGCGTGAGAGTAAATTTTTACGATACGTGCGCACACGGTCACGAAAAACCGACACCCTGGAGTTATTACGATGCGCGCGCGTACCATCACGAAAAACCGACACCCTGAAACTAACTAGCTATAGTCAACGTTTTGTTTCTTTGTATTAAAACTTATAATTTATTAAATACCTTTTTTCTATTATTAGTGTCGTTTTTTCTACAAACGTAGAATAAGGTGAAAGATAAAATTTTTGAAAAGATTTTTATCTTGTTACGCCAAAGAAGTATAACTTCTAACGTGTGTAAACACACACTTTTTTTCGAACTGACAACTCTATTGGCCTAGCGTGGCCTTAACAGCTTCACCGGGCTACTAAGGCGAGCGCTTAAGGCATTCAGCCGATTTTATTTTAACAACTAGCGCAAGGGTGCACGGCACACCTCGGCTTGGGTTGTTGCGCGATACATACAAATAGCGATCTATCTTTTTTTATTTTTTTTATTCTTACCTACCGCAATAATTGGTGCGACACGAGATCCCAATGGACTTCATCGCGTCGCCCCAAAGCGGTTGGGCCGGCGACAGAATGCGCTGTCGCCGGGCCCACTCTGGGGTAGGAGACGGCCATACAAAGACCGGCCGTCTCCTCCGTCCGCCGGTCCTGTGCAAGAGAAGATGGCTCCATCCTACTGGCCCATTTTCCCTAGGCCCGACTATGGTGGTGGGAGGAGGCGGTCGAATTGCCGCCTCCTCTTGCCAGTTCTCCATTGGCGGAGACGGCCGCTTAGAGGGTCCTTCTCGCGGACCCTCTCCGCCACCTCCTTCTGTGAGACGACTTCCTCGCAGTAGGAGGCCAAAATATTCCATACATCCTCGCTGCCGAACATGACCGCAACCACAATCAGCAGCGAGAGATCCTGCCCTACCGCCGCAGTCAGATTGCGACGCTGCTCCTCTCACGCAGCACACTCCGATAGAGTGTAGAGCGACGAATTCGCGATCTATCTGAGCTAACCTAAGGTGAGCTACATATTCATACTTATTCATATTCATGACGTATAATTTTCTATATTATTTCAGTTCGATAAGGAGGAAAATAAAACCCTTCCACTTTCTGTGTACGCGTGTGTGCGTGCACGTGTGTGTAGGGGATATGTGTAATGTTGTTGCAGTAATGTAAGATTTTGTGTCACTGTATTCGCGCAAGCAGCGAACTCAAGGGCTCCACGCCGAGGGAACGGACCTAGAGTTGAGACGCTGCCGAGGGGGGCCTCGTCTGGTGTGCGGGAGCGAAGTTTACCCCCAGACCACGACGGCCTAATCTGTGGCTACGCGGGCGTGGGCGTGAGTACGCTCTGTTTAAAAAGCCAACTGGTAATAATCGTTCGATGCCGTGATGTCATCGGGAGGATCGGTAAAAATATTTCGAGGACGTCTTTTGTAATACGGGGTGTTCGGTACGATCTTGTAATTTGCGGTGGATACCAACTACTAACGGACTGGGGTGACTCGCGGCTTTTTGAAAGTAGGTGGTAACTAGTGATTTTACGTGCGTCCAAACAGGCGGTATCTCCAGGTCCTTGTGGAGATCGGCTCTCTGGACGTACCATGGGGCACCGGTCACTTTACGTAAGAAGCGGTTTTAAAGAACCTGCAACTTACTAAAACATGGCTTTGGCATGTGCGCGAAAACGGGACAGCTATATGTCAGGATGCACGTCTTATGTGAGCTTATGTCTGAGGGACAACTTACTCTTACGACAAACTAACGGATGCAGGCGACCCAAGACCATAGGGACTTGTTATGTGACTCGAACGTGAGGCGTCTGTCTAATGTAACTACAAAATATTTGACCTCAGTGGTCCAAGGAATTTCGATTCCGTATAGCCTGATGGGCTTAAGTTTGTTAGAACGCCCCCTGGAATCATAAAATATTGTGGCGCTCTTATCAGAATTAACTTCTATGCGCCATTCAACGGGCAATTAAACGGGCCTTTTCGATGCGCTTCCGAAGAAAGTCCGACCGCCGGCCGGAAGCGTAGATAACAACAACACAGCAACAACAGCATAACAACTTAAAGGGTGTAAGGGGTGTCGAATAACATTTAAGATTTGAGACATCCAAGTCAATCTCACCTGCACATGGTGCACCCTGCTAAATAACGAACAAGGCAATGACGAAAGCGAGGTGGTAAGGTTTTACAGCCTGACTGGGTTGCAACCAGCATGTATATGGCGAAAAGCCCGTCATAGTGATTCGCTTCTGCGGGTCGCGGGTTTCGAGATCAGCCTGTGCATATCCAGTTTTTCGCAGGCTGGCATGACAGCGGCGACCGGCGATGGCCAGTGTGTCACTCGGTGGTCGCCATTGTTCTTGGATTGTACTGTGCTTACCATCAGGCACAGAGCAGTCATTTTGCTGTGCTACAATAAAAAATAAAAAAACTTACCTCAATCTCCTTAGCCCCTGATACGGAGCCCCGGTGGGGGGCGATGCCCTCGGTGCCGCTCGTATGTGGGCGTTACGCGCTGCGCAGTGCATGGGGGTACTGAGGGCAATTAGGTGGTACCGCACAGTGGCCTCCACGGTGGTCTTTGCGCTCGCCGGCTTCCTGCCCCGGGAGATGGAGGCTGAAGTTCTTGCCACCGTGAACGCATACACGGCGGCAAAGAAGAGAATTGGGGAGCCTCCAGCCCTCAGGGAGATTGAGGTCAAGAGGAGGGAAGGCCGGCAGGAGGCGCTAAGGTGACGGAGGCAGGACCTGACGGACGAGCGTTTCGGGCGTTATACTATTGACGCTGTCCACGCTGGACACGGCTGCTTCGGGTGGTACCTTCACCAGATCGCTCGCAGGGAGCCAACCGCCAACATGCCATGCGTGTGGCACTGCGGAGAACGCCGTGCAGCACACTTGTGTCACTCCCCTCGCTCCCCACAGCTGACTGATAGTCCAACATAGTGGGCTCTTCAGGCAGTGCAGTGAGCAAATCGGTTTTCCCTTGAGATGTAGCCGTGGTCATAGTTTTCTTGCTGGAGTCAACTGTTCGTGTTCCTGCTCTAGTCTTCATTGTTGTCCGTGGCAACATTTTGAAAGAGAAGACGCGGGGTAGCCCGGACCCGTATAGTTTACCTAACGTATCTAGTAAACTAATAGGGCGATAGCTGACGGGAAGCGTAGCTTTTTTGCCAGATATGTGAATGCCTATAATTACCGCCTATTTCTGAACGGCTGGAAAGTGTAAGTGGAAAGGGACTTGGCCGCATTAAAGATGCTGACCAATAAGGCTATGATGTGGTCAGAAAGAAGTCTCAACACTTCGTTCCTGATCCCATCGGGACCTGGGGAATAGTATAGCAGCCTGTATACATGTAATATTGATATTTTGTATTGAGCTTGAAGTGAGGCTGCACGCCTATTATATTATTGATTGAATAATTAACTATATAAAAATGTATATAATTATTACTCCGAGTATTAAATATATGTCAAAACACAAATAGTATTTATTGGGGCCGCCGCCTGTCAATATGGCGACACCTCTCGCCCTCGTACGTCACCGGCCCGCGGTTAGGCGGGGTGAGGTGGAAATGAGATGAGACGTGAGGCGAGGCGACGTTCCCCGGCGGTGGGCGGGCGTAGAACTCTCGAAGGTGGTAGCGAGAGCGCCGGTAGCCCGCCTCGGTGACGACAGTCGGATGCCGGTGATGCCTTGAAGGGGTCCCAGTGATGATGTGCAATAATGCACAAGCCAGTCGATGAAGGTGGTGGATTATGAAGTGGAGGTCGGGGTGGTGGCAAGAAAACACCGTGGTTCTCGTATAATGACCGCGTCCCCGAGCCAACAGAGCACTACTACTGACGATGAAGACTTCTCGATGTTATTATTCAATATTATCGCAATGAACTATGCGATCAAATTACTCGATGTTATTGCTATGCCTTGTGCAATCAAACTATTCCATGTTACTGTGATGCCTTCTTGAATCAGACTACGATATTACTGTGATGCCTACGATGTTATCTCAATGACATGTGCAATCAAACTACTCCATGTTATTGCGATGACTTCTTGAATCAGACTACGCTGTAGTACCTCGCGGACCGTGCTTATAAGCAAAATCGGGCCGGCGACTAACGGTATCCCGTTAGACGTCGTGGCTCTATTCGTTGGCTCGGATATCGCGTTCCTATTTATTTATCATATTTTGCATATAAAAAGGCTATAACATAAATTTCTTATCCTCTATTTGCATGCAATCTATACTCTAAAATTTACATCTTATATCTATCTTACATATGAATAAAGTTATCTCTATATTAAGCGCCATTTTGCACTAAACTCTATATTCTATTCTATAATTCTATATAACTCCATAATAATCTTATTACATAAACCTTAACTTATATTCATATATAATCTATTTTCAGTGTGTTATTTACATCGATCTGTATAGGGTGACATAATTAATCTCTATATGTATTCACATTCACTCGATATTCAATATTACATATCGTTACGTTATGTTCGACAGTTATATATATATATATATTTATATATATATATATATATATATATTCCTTGTTATAAT
>MU158709.1:232127-353287 GCA_015888305.1 Antheraea pernyi
TATGAGGCCCACAGTTAGGGGCCACGTCTCAGTGCCGTAAGTCATCACTGGCAACACGCATTGGTTGAAGACTTTAGTCTTCAAGCACTGGGGTATTAAGGAAGAGAAAACAGTTCTGAGTTTCCCAAACGTTGCCCAACCAAGTTGGATTCGGCGATTTACCTCTTTCTCGAAGTTGGACCTACCAAGTCGGACAGTTTGTCCTAGGTATATGTACTTGTTAACAACTTTGAGTGTAGAATTCCCAACAATTATTGAGGTGGACACTACCTGGCTATTCGACACGACTTTTTGACGACTGTTCATTTTGAGGCCCACTCGTTCAGAAACTCTACTGAGGCTATCTAGCATCGTGCCAAGGTCCTCCGCAGATTTTGCCATAACTACGATATCGTCGGCGAAACGAAGGTGGGTGATGTACTCACCATTTATGATAATGACAAGTCCATCCTACTCCAGAAGCTTGAAGACATCTTCCAACGCAGTTATGAACAATTTTGGAGATATACCATCTCTCTTTCTCACACCTTTCTGCAGATGAATTGGTTTCGAGCTCTGATTCTGGAGTCGAACTGACATGGTGGCGTTTTCGTACAAACACTTTGATGTAGCGATGGTCGATTTGGCACCTCAGAGGAGCTTACAGCACCGCCCATATCTCAACCGAATCAAAGGCTTTCTCATACTCCACAAACGCCAAGCAAAGAGGCTGATTATACTCCTCGGTTTTCTGTATAACCTGCCGCAGCGTATGTATGTGGTCTATGGTACTATAGCCGTTCCGGAAATCCGGTTTGTTCGGGTGGCTGGAAGTCGTCGAGCTTGCGAACGAGACAATTCGTGATGACTCTCGAAAAAAGCTTATAAACATAACTCTGAAGCGTGATGGGTCTGTAATTCTTAAGAAGTGTGTTATCACCTTTCTTAGAATAGTACCACCACGCCTCTGTGCCATGCTTGTGGCGGAGTACCCTCGAGTATGACAATGTTAAAGAGCCTTTGAATACCGGTACTCCACCCACTTTCAGAAGCTCCACCGTAACTCCATCATCACCCGGTGCCTTATTGTTCTTCAGCTGTTTAAAAGCCATACTAATCTCGTACATGCTGACGTCCGGGTTATTTCGGTATAGTTCGGAATAAGTTCAGCTTTTGGGTCTATAGCTGGACTACCAACTGAGACTCAACTCAGTTGAGAGAAATTCAAAAGTTATGCCTAATTCCCCTAAATTCTTTCTGTAGGTTGGCAGTGTTGTCAATTTGACGGATAGTGATATGTGCGTTTTATTATTGTTCGATGTGAGTTTTATTGTCAATTCGAGTTAAGATTTTTTTTTGAGAACGGTTAAAAAATTAATGCTGTATCAGGAGTAAGTAAGCTAATGTCAATAAACTTTTTTGTACTGGTCAATATAGTGGTTCAATTTTTTTTGATTTTACCACTCATATTCATGTCCGTTAAGTCAATAAATCGTGTCAAATCTATAGATTTCGGATGATAAAACCTAATCAGTTTAAATAGCAGTGGGGCCCCATTTTTTATTTTGCCCCAGGGCCCTTGGTTACCTTGCTACGCCACTGTCTCAAGGAATTCGTTTTTTTAACATTACAAAGGAAAGCTGGTATATAATTTGTCCTTGTCCATATAGTTAAAAACTGTTGTAAACATTGTACCTCTATAACCATTACGTTTGTCATTATGTTCTCTATAAAATATCACTAAATCTGCGTATGAAAATATGTATAAGCTACTCATCGTGTGCGTCGCCAACAGTATTTATAATTTACAAATTTGGAAATTTTAATAATTCAGAATACAATTGATTTACAAATTCAAAAAAGTACACAGTTATTCTGTTATTGTAAGGTTCAATTCTGTTGGCAGTCCTTATGACTGCTTCAAGTCTATATACGGTTAAGCACAACAATATAGTTTTAAAAAATAACGATTTTTATAAGAATTGCGCGGTCAACGCGTTATACACGTTTGTATATTCTTGCCGCTAAGAAGTGAAGGGAAGAAGTAAACAATTAACATTGTTTACAAAGAAGTTTTGTAAATAAATATATCTTTGATTTCATTTATTTTATGCTTTTTCTTCTACGCATAAAATATATTTTTAAGAGAATAAACAAAGTAACGAAGGAGCGGATATCAGCTACAATACTTATGTAACGGATACAAATTTTATTAATTTATTTTGGTATGTATATGTTAATTGGTTGTTAATTGCAAAACTTAATTTTGGCTCTTTGAGCGTAATGTATACTTCAACGCCATAAGTATATTCAACTTAGGCCCTAAGAAAGTGCTTAAGTTCGTCAAAACTCAAAAATTAAAGTGGTACAAACCTCTACAAATAATTTAGAATCGAACCCCATCAAAACAATTTTAATACTTGCAGCATTCTGGTCAAATTTTGAAAACGCTATAGCTTATTTCTCTTTGCGGTATAAAAGAAATAAAAGCGGTACTAACGGATACAAACGAAGCACTATCAAATGATGTCTTCAACCTATATTTTTTAAAGGGGTTCCAAGTTCACATAGTAGTGATCAATTTATTTTATTTTATTTTTGGCAACCAATTTTCTATTATATTATCACTGCCATTGTCGAGTAAGTAATGACATCACAAGTTTCTTGCGATCATTTCAATGAACTAACAGGGTTGGTGGTCTCTTGTTAGAACTCTCCAGGGAATTATTGTGGCAAGTCAGAATCCATGCTCCGTGGTATTATTTCCCATCGACTTCACTTGTGCACGATAACCATATTACGTAAAACAACACCTATATTACAAGATATGTAGCCAAACAACACAAGATTATGAATAAAATATAAAAACCACTATTCGTATACACATTTCAAGAACTTAAGCTGCAATCAATGTATGATTCGGAACAACTGGGTGCGTTCGTATTGTTGAAAATGTTAAGAGAATTATGAACGTAGCCGAACGTCGCATCGACGAGCGTCGAAATGTCAAACTTAAGTTTTCGTAACTTGAAACGCTGAGATTTTAAATCCTTTATAATTCTTGTTTTTTTCTTGTGCGATTACTGTTTATGGATCTAGAAACCATTTATAGTGTTCATATATTATTTGTTGTGTATATTAGTGCGTTATTATACTGTATAAAAACTTATAACAAGTTCTGTTCGGTGTGAAGTGAGTGGGTCAGTTCGCGAACTTTTGTTATTAATTTATTGGGATATTTTAGCAAGGAGAAGACTTCTTCGCTGGGTGTAAGGTGACTATTTGAATTATTAAAATAGTTTTATTTAGTTATTATTGTTATGTACAGTTTGTAAATAAAATTTAGAGAATGTTATTTGAAAAGTAGCACACCGACAACCGGACACGCGGCACGCCTTTTTTTTGTATCAAATAGTGTAGTGAACATATTTCTTCAAACAGTATACAACGTCTTGCGAGTGATTAGTTAAAGATTATTTTGTTCCAAAAATATACGAAATATATTTTTATAAAGTTTAATATATTAACAGTATATTTGTTTACAACTACCCGCCTTAAAAAAAATGACGCTATTTTCTGTTAAAAATTATAAGAAAATATTTTAAATGTATATTTTGCATGTATTATATTGATTATTGATAAGAAAACAAACTTTTGAATAAAGAAAATGATTGAATAACAAATTCTTGACGTATAAGCTGCAAGGCAAGCAGCATTCCTAACTATAATAAATAATTGATTGAAGATGGTGTTATTGTAGCTTGGAATTGATTGGCCGCTGTCACTTCTCACTGCAACAAAAATATGTATTTGATTTTATTTGCACAACATGTACCCACAGCGGTAGTTGGGGGCGGCATTGCCATGTCATGTCGCCACTCCAACAGTCAGTTTGACCCGCCACTATAAATGTTTCATATCAAAAACATTTGTAGATTTTCTTGAGCTATAATGAATATTTTAAGTTATAGACTCAAACATGTATTATTATGAATTCTTTAATAAGTTAATATAATATTTCTCTGAGAAAGTATTATAGTTTGAAAAAATAAAATTATCTTTACTAATATTATAAACTAGCCAGTGGACATTGTCCCGATCTGATAATAAAAACACCTTGATAAATTATATACCCAAAGCTTCCTCATAAATTACTTTTTGTACTGGTGAAAAACACATGAAAATCCATTCAGTAATTTTTGAGTTTATCACAAACAGACAGACGTGGCAAAGAACTTTGTTTTATAATGTTGTGATGTGAAAAGGTGTTTGTTTATTACACTCTCACACTGTGACTATTCAAATTTAGTGTTGTCAAGGACCCAAATATGGCATATGCCACCTTTCATCCAGGAAAAAACAAAGCAGTCCCAGGGACTGGCTATGGAAGTAAAAACTCAAAACAATTGAGTAACCGTAGTAACCTTTTGAATTTTCATATCTCTTTATATATAAATTTCTTCTGTACGTGTGTATGTCACTGAACTCCTCCTAAAAGGCTGGACCAATTTTGATGAAATTTTGTGTGCATGTTCCAGTGGATCCGAGAATGGTTTAGATTCACAATTAGACCCGGTAGGTGGAGCTGCGGTTGGCTTTTAGGATGTTTTTTTAATTATCAAAGCATGCCAATGTCCTCAGTGACTGCTAGTTAACTATAGTTTGAATTATTAAAACTATCAGGCCTGGCGTACCTTGTCTCTCCCTGATAATAAAACAGTATTGATATAACCAGGCCTTTTTTTTGTCTCTTCCTTTTTGGGCCATGCTAATTTGGTTGGAAAAGTTGGAAGTCCATCAATTTTTTTTATCCCTAAAAGTGCAAAAATGTACCGCTTGTTATTTTGAGTACTTGCGGCGAATAATAGCGATATAGTGTTCTAAAATTTTCAGAAAGAAAACCCAATTATGGCAATTTTTCGGTATTTTCAAACTGCGTACGTGCGCGTGCCCCCACAAAAGAGCCCTGAATATAACTCATGGGAAACGTGCGGTGACGATGACGAGAGTTTCACGCTCTTTGTCCACCCAAAAAGTACACATATATACACAGTATACATATAGCTCATGGAAAGCGTTCGGTGACGATGACGCGAGTTCCTTAGTTATTGTTCACCAAAAAAAGTGCTCAACCTTTTTTTTTTAGGCGCATGAGGGTAAAATTTTTACAGATGTAACGTCTCGCAGGTATGCAACGGAAGTGACGTCATTTGCAGTAAACGCATATATTTTTCAAGTCTCAGAAATCTAAAGTTTTAGATTTGTATAAATATAAACAAGACTTATAAATTAGTTCGCCAAATAAGTTTCACTTCTCACATGTGTACTTTGTACGCACGCACTTTTTTTTTCCTCGAACTGACTACGCTATTGACCCGACAGGGGGGTCTTCACAGCTTCACCGGACTACGAAAGTGCTCAACGTGCCTAAAGAGGTGTTCACTTAAAAAAATACTGTTCCCCGAGGGTGAGGTCAAATGCGAGCGATAGCTAATAAATAATAGCTTAAAGGCACGCCATCTGTTCAATTGATGTTATGTACACAGTCAAAGCTTCAGGTAATATTTTAAGATGGTTCAACAGATGGTGCCACTGTCGCGATCTTATGTAAAAATATCATTTTACGCAGTGTAATTGCTGAAGAATTCGATTGCAACAAATGTTTTGATTAGTTTTCTCTTATCATTATTACTTATTCATTCTTATGTAATAGGGCTATGTATATAATAGTGAGAAATCAAATATTATTCAAATTATTTCTTTTTCATCTTCTTCCTACCCTTATTTATCTATACTAATACTAATAATATTATAAAGAGGTAAAGTTTCTGAGTTTGTGATGTTGTAGGGGGTAATCTCAGGAACTACTGGTCCGATTTGAAAAATTCTTTCAGTGTTATATAGCTTATTTATCGAGGAAGGTATAGGCTATATATCATCACGCTAAGACTAATATGAGCGGAGCACTAATGAAAAATGTTTCAAAATCGGGGATTTTTTCCTTTTGAGAACTTCCGCTGCGTGTTAGCGTTAGCCCAAAGTAACTATTCCATGCGCACAAAGACGCGGACAGAAGCTAGTTTTTCATACTTACGTAGCCCCAATAATTGAATCAATTTAGGGGTTGAATTTTCAAAAATCTTCTTTTGGACTCCTCTACCTTAGTAGGGCGCAATACTTCTAGCCTCTACAGATATATGTTTAGGTCGTGCGTCGCCCGTTAGTAAATCAAGAACTCCAGTTGTGCATCACTTGATGATGGAGTGTGCCCAGAACATCCCTCGAAAGAGAGGCGTTAATGAGTAGTATGAGAAATAGTTGCCAGAACATTGGTATCTGTCACAGCGTCTCATAGTCGTGGTGGCCTAGTGGTTTGATCGGTGGAATATTATTTTGATGTCCGCAGGTTCAAACCCCGGCATGTACCAACGAATTTTTCGGATTTCCCGTACATTTACTAATTTAAATTGGTTACAGTATCTGGTGACGGTGAAGGAAAACATCGTGTGGGAAAATATAGAACTGTGGATTTCTCAGAGTTTGAGATCGCCAATACGTCGTGTGCTGACGTGGTGATTACGCACATACCTTCCTTAGGGAAGAGGCCTATGACCCTGCAGTGGATCTCTTACTACAGGCTGATGATGATGTCAGCATCTCGTCTGAACCCTGTTCGGTTGAAGCTAAGATGCTGTATGACTTGGTATTGATGATGGAGCTAGAAACATTGGCGAACAATGGGACTGATATATTCATAAGCGCCTTCTCGGGCCCTAAATTGATTAAAGTATTCTTTTAATTTGATTTGATGTGTCGTGATTTAGCGTCTCATTGTATGTTGCAACGCATTTTAAAAGATATTCCTGCCGATGCGTAATTAAGTTCAAGAACCTAGAGGTGGTTGCTTATGAGAACAAGTTTATTATAGAACAGTATGTTAGGTAGGTTTGATAAGAAGTACAAAGGAGCGGCGTTGTATTTGCTATCTGTTGACCTATGTCGAGTCACTTTCACGTTATCTTTTGGAAAACAATATCATTGAGTATGCGCGAGTTGTGCGCACTGCGAATGTACACTGTAGATATCTAGACACGCGGTAGCGTGTCAAGCCAAGTTCAAGCCAAGAGAATGGCGAGCGCGCGGTATTGTGTGTAATATTACACGAACCGTTCGGTTGACACTCTCATATCTCAAAAACTATTTAACGTAAACATGTTACAAATTTGCCTCATGTATTGAGACTTGCGAATTATATATGTGCTTCAAATTTTATAAACACACGTCAAACAGTTATTTTAATATTAACGTCAAAAAATTGTCATTGTTATTACTGACTGACCTATAGACCAAAATTCTAACCCAGTTCCAGATGACGTAGAAAGTTCAAATTTGGCATCCAGATAGTTATGAATACAAAGGAGAAAATAAGAAGAAATGATATTTTAAGTTATAACATATTTTATGCTGTTATAAATACATTTCAGGACTGGCCATTGAAGTTGGCACCCATTTAGATATCACTTCTTTTGTCGTTGAAGTCAACAACGAAGGCATATATCATAATATTGAATTTGGCTCTCATTTCACATTCAGATTTTTGATAGGATACCTTTTTACTCGTAGAACCGATCTTCTGGACTAGGAATTTAAATAGCAGACCTGCGCAACTTCGTCTACGCTAAATCGGTTACTACTGGTACCGATTGTATTTTCAAACGCGAGAAATCTTAAAATAACTAGAACCCGATTACAGTGACACCCACCGTTTCCAATTGTGAAATCAAACTATCCAGGGACCTACTCAAACACATACCTAGCTGGTATGCGAAAAATCTCATATAAGCAAGGATCCGATTATAGCACCACCTACCGGATCCGGACCTACTATATATATTGGCGATAAATGTCTTCCTAGTACCCCTTTGGTTCCTCCTGTGCCACTCGCCTCCGCGCTCGCTTATGGCTTAATTACACATAACGAGTACAGTGGCGAGACAGTGCTCGGTACATATAAACTTTTTGACGAGTGTGAGGCCGATTGCTAGGCCGACCAGAACGGCGAGACAGTCGAGAGAACAACAATTTGTTTGCTAGGCCGAGTACCCACCTCCCCGATTCATTTATCTTTTTTTCAGTTTATTTTGATTTTGTGTTTTACCAACTTGAAAGTTATCTTTGGTTTTGAAAATGTCTAATACGGGTAAATGGATTTTAGATACAACTAAACAATTGGTTCAATGTTACAAACTAGACGTATACCCGTGGAATTTCTCATCTTCCAATTACGAAAACAAGCAAAAGCGTGATGCAGCGTATATTACAATCTTCTTCTTCTATATCTATACATATAATAAAAATGAAGTGTCTGTATGTAATATAAAAATAAAAGTGAAAGTATAAACGATTCTGATAAAAAAAATGCAATTTTTAAAATTTTTGTCTGTCTGTCTGTCTGTTTGTTCCGGCTAATCTCCGAAACCGCTGAACCGATTTCGATGGTAATTTCACTGGCAGATAGTTGGAATTACAGCGGGTTACTTAGGCTACTCTAAATTAGACTAACTATTAACCGCGGCTTCGTCTGCAATACTACAGTCAAAATCTGTTATAACGACATCGAAGGGACTGCTCATATTCAGTCGTAACAACCGGTGATGTTTAATGTGTATCGTGCAAGTACAAACAAATCGATAGGGAATTATTGGAAAAATATATTTATTCAACTATTTACATTTTGTTGATTACACATAAGTACAATGCATATTATTTTTCTGTGAGCATAAAATCTGTAATATTGGTCTGTTTGGAACACGTCTGTTGTGCATAGATATTTTGTAATTCACGTTGGATTTTAATTAACGTATCGTCATAATTGCTGTGGATATGGAACTGTTCATTAAAAAGAACAATCTTTCTTAATACACTAACAGCATTGATACCATCATTCAAAGTTGGTACAGTAAATTGTTCTTCAGAGTCTTCCTGTTCGTCATCTTCCTCTTGAACATCTCGTACAATATCATCTTCCGTAGCTCGTGCGCAAATTGCAATAGAGTTATCTACATCAATGAACTCTGCTGCTTCAGTAGTAGATAAAGCAGGTCGTAAATGGGCTAATTAAGCAAGAAAAATATTGTCCTCTCCACCATCATCAGTCACATCATCTGAGGTTATTGTTAAGAGGTCTTTAAAACCAGCATGTGTAATCTTAGTAGAAAAAAAAACACCTGAATAGATAAAGTAACGAGTATTTATAAAAACTCTTACTGAAAAATATTCATCATCATCACACTCAGTCTGTGAGAGACCTACTGCAGGGCTATGAGGAAGGAAGATATGAGCATAATCACCACATCAATCCACGACGTATTAGCGATTTCAAACTCTGAGAAATCCACAGTTGTATGTTTTCCCACATATTAATTAGTACTATAAAAACATTTAGGTTTCCTCACGATTTTTTCCTTCACCGTAAGCCGATAGTGTTACCAATTTAAATTACGTAAATTTACGCGAATTTCAAAAAATTCGTTGGTACCTACATGCCGGTGTTCTGCGGACATCGAAATGATATAGCCCCAGTTTCTTAACCATCTCTCAAAAATGTCCGATGTCATCCATGACTTCACATTGCTTTCATACGTTACCGGCAGTGAGTGTATGTTTTTAAAGCATCTTGATTTCTTAGATTTGCCAATAATTAAAAGCTTTCTTTTACAGGATCCTGTCATATTTGCTGCAACCATGATCGTTAATCTTGTCTTAGACATTTTTCCTCCCGAACAATTCTCTCCTTTGAACTTTAAAGTCTTGTCTGGTGTCATATTGTCAAAAGTCCAGTTTCGTCTGCGTTAAAAATTTCACCTGGTCCGTGCCTTCGAATAATGTTAGCCACTTTTGCGTTATCCATTCTTCTACAGTATCCTTATCAACACTAGCAGCTTCACCACTCATTTTTCCGCCGACAATACCGTGCCGAGCCCGGAAACGTTGAATCCAACTAGACGAGCAAACAAAATCTTCGCCAAAACGTTGAGCAAAATCGTTAGCTTTTTGTTGAAGAATCGGTCCGTTTATTGGCACATTATTAGCCCTTTGATATTTATACCACTTTAAAAAAGCTTTCTCAATATTCGCATGCTTCGTTGTTCTGGCTCGTTTCATGTTCAAAAAATTATTATCATAAAGCGTTTGAATTTTTTCTCGCTCTTTCTAAATGGTTGAAATTGTCGAGTGTGATACACGATATTCCTTTGCTAAGTCATTGTTTGAAATTCCGCTCTCTAGCTTGGATATAATAGGCGATTTTTCTTCAATATTAATTTGTTTTCTTTTTCTTTGCGACATTTTGAAAGTTTCACGAATAATTCCACAAAGTTTTGGTGCGTCTTGTGTATAGATAAGTAACAAACTAACTGAAGAGATATGAAGAAGCGGGCTTTGACTCTACTACATGCACGTGTTTTGTTTCTAAGAATTAGAAAAGACGTAGGGTCGCTAAACTAAATCCTATTGTTTTCTTTCCTGATTTTAATAGCCATTGAAGACAAATGTGGATACCTATTCAAATTGTTTACAATACAGTTTAGCCGGTCGTTCTAACAGATCAAATTCTCCGAAATATTAGTTAAATGTAGTCGTTTTATGAGGTATGTCGTTATTAGCAATGTCCTATAAAGCAATGTTTTTAATAAGGCGGTCATATAGCATTCAGTCGGGACCTTTGTACTAGGTTATTATAACCGGCATGTTGTTCTAAACGATGTCGCAGTAAACGGTTTTGACTGTATCTCCAAAATGGTTGGACCGATTTTCACGGAACTTTCACCAGCAGATAGCGGACATAATAGCAAGTAATTTAGTCTAGTTTAATTTAGACTAGCTGTTAACCGTGGCTTCGCCCACAATACTATCTCCAAAACGGTTAGTCCCGTCTTCACGAAATTTGCACGATAGATATCTGATCTTATAAAAAATAATTCAGGCATTTTTAGTTTATACTAGCTATTAAACGTGGCTTCGCCCGCAGTGCTATCTCCAAAACGGTTACACCGGTCTTCACGAAACTTGCATTGACAGATATCTGATCTTATAAAAAGTAATTCAAGCAGTTTTCGTTTATACTAGCTGTTAACCGTGGTTTCGCCCGCAATGCTATCTCCAAAATGGTTAGACCGGTTTTCACGAAACTATCACTGGCAGATAGCTGATTTTACAAAAAATAATTTAGGCAATTTTAGTTTATACTAGCTGTTAACCATGGCTTCGCCCACTGTGCTTTCTCCAAAACGGTTAGATCAATTTTCACGAGACTTTCACTGGCAGATAGCTGACTTTACAAAAAGTAATTTAGGCAATTTTAGTTTATACTAGCCATTACCCGTGGCTTCGCCCGTTGTGCTATCACCAAAACGGTTAGATCTATTTTCACGGGACTTACACTGGTAGATAGCGAGCCTTATAAAAAGTAATTGAGGTTATTCTATTTAGACTACCTGTTACCCGCGACTTTGTCTGCATAAATTTAGCAAGATTTCAAGTCATTCTTTAATTTTAATAAGAGAAATAATTATCAGCTTATTGTTTACAATTCGACATTATAATTATTAATAACTTTAATGATATAGTAGAAGTCTTCCTAATAGGATCTTAGATTATAAACGTATTACGTAAAGAGTTTCATAATTTAATTTCTTGCGGAACAGACGAACGTTTATTTTTTGTATAGTCACAGAATCTTAATTATAATGGCAATGTATTTTAAATGTAATGTAAATGTAAATCTTTAGAATAATATTTTAAGTTATTGTTTCATTAGTTCCTTGACAGTGTAAGTGAGCACTGAGGTTCATTTATCGAAGAAGGTATAGGCCATATATCACCATGCTAAGACCAACGGAAGTGGAGCACCAATGAAGAATGTTTCAAAATCGGGGATTTTTAGCATTAGCCTAAATTAACCACTATACGCGGTCGAAGTCGCGCGCAGTAGCTAGTATATTATATCGGTGTGTAAACTACTACCATACAAAATTTCGTCAAAATCCGTTGAGTAGTTTTTGCAGACAGACAAAAAAAATTAAAAAACTAGAAATGTGTTCTGTCATTGATTCTAAGCCCTCCCCAGTGTATTTTTTCTTGAAAATATTTGATGTACAGATTTCGTCCCGTTAGCCTTTTATTATATGTATATAGATTTATCTGATGTACACGTTACATGTTACTGCAAGTGGCGTGCATGTCGTACATACAATTGTTTTTAAAGAACATTTCTATAATTGTACATAGTCTCACAATTTTATAATTCTTTAATACGATTTTAAAAAAAAACGCGTGCGGAGCTGCGGGTACAGCTAGTTGTAAATAAAATGAACATCAACAACTTTAGTGTTGTCCGTCGGTCACTGATTATTATCGCAACTTACTCGCCACTAGCAAAATACGTATAAATACGTACTGGATCACCCGACCAAATCTTTCAGACAAAGGACTCTCTCGGTCTAATATCGCTTTTTTCTTTTTTTTCTCGAACTGACTACGCTATTGACCTGGCAGGGTCTTCACAGCTTCACCGGACTACTAAGGTTGGCGCTTAAGGCACTCTACCGATTTGGTTTTTTAGGTAACATACACAAGGGCGAACGCGCACCTCGGCTTGGGCTGTTACCTGGAAAGAGTCGGCGTCTGACCTAGCTAACTATTCTAAGCTATTCATACATATATACATTGGTGAACCATACAATCGAAATTGCATGATTCACAAATGAATACGTGTATATCGGAATGAAACGAACTAAAACTATTCGATTCAGTTCGATGAGGGAAAAAAATATCGTTTTATTATCTCGCCACTGTACTCCTTACGTGTAATTAAGCCATTACTATTTTCGCACGGCCACCTACCTACCGTAACAATCTATAAAATAACAAGGAAACAATTTTATCGGCTTATAGTTTTATTTCACATTATCTTCTAAAAAACTTTATCAATTAATAACACGCTGTAAAAAATAAACTTTATCTACATTAGATTTATCTACATTAATTATATAATAAATATAAAAATCAATTAGAAAATATTTAAAACAAGTTTCTTCGCTCTATGAACTATCGTTGTTTTCAATCCAAGGCCTCTTACGATGTTCTTCTAAACAAATTTTCCTTACCGACTCTTACGACGAGAAGAATGTCTCTCGATCAAAAGTTAATATATGCCATAATTAATACATTTGATTGTAATAAACTCGCTAATCAATCATATTTTCATGTACCCAACCGTTCACATTGTATGAGAGAAAGTACCTAAACGTTACCTCTTTGAGTTTATTTCTCATAAGACAAATGCCGGCGAGCGAGCACCATCATACACTACCACTAAATTATATAATAATCATTTTATAGAAATTGATATTTTTGCCAACTTTTTTTGCATTGTTTAAAAAAAAACATAAAACAGAGTATTGTATCTTGAACTAAAGTTATATCTTATTCTGTTATTGAGTTTTTAACTTGTTTTATTTCATTTTAATTTGATTTCGTACTGTATTTTAAATTTAATCTTACTAGTTAACTATCATTCGTTTATTTGATTTTATTCCCTGCCGTAAAATAAATAATTTCTATACTTAATCCGTGGGCGGCGGAGCGGATTGTTGTGGCAAAAAGTATACTATATGTCACTTTACAATATCTATATATTAATACGTGTTGCCTAAAGTTTGTATCCCTTTTTAACGGAATTGGGCGTTTGGATGAACGTGAAATTTGGCATAGTTAAAGTTTATATGGAGGAGAAGTGCAGAAACCTATTTATTTTATATAAAATGCATTAGAAGTACATTAAATTAATTAAAATATGCATTACTCACACTACTGCTTCAATTTTACACAACATATACACACATGTAAATAAAAAAGACATTTTGATTATTTCATTGGGAGGGTCGGTAAAAATATTGTTCGGGTTCGTATTTTGCGGCGGATACCACTGACTGCGTATATAAAGTAAAATCGTTTTGTCTCTATTACCGTGTCATTTAATTCTATTGTCTTTATAATATTTACTGAACAGTGTTACTGAATATGTCTACTTTCACGGAACATCGCCCAAATATGCTAGTCCCAGATCTTAGTACAGTGCGACATATATGTACATTAATCGATCTATCTCCTTAACCAATTCTGTGCCAACTATAAAAGCTATACTATATTTTATGTGTATTTTTAGCTACGTTTTGATGTAAAAAAAAAGAAAAAAAAATATGCCAAGTTATTAAAATTTTGTTTCGAAAATTTAACTTTCGGTTTTGAGCATTAAAAAAAAAGTTTTTTCTAAGCTTTATTTTATTTTCAAAAAGAGCGATTATTCTGCTATATAAATCGATGCTTTTAATATTTTATTGTAAATTTGTTCAATTCGAAAAACTACTTCCAAAATATCTGAATTTCAGGTGTGACTGAAAAAAATAAATTGTATATTCGGATTCATACGTACTAGTTTGTATTGCAATTAGGCAACTATTAGTTGTTCTTTATATCAAGTTCCTGCTTAATTTTAAAAGTATTGGTAACTAAGTCAATATGTTTATTATACGTTTACATCTATGTTCTCGGTACTAAATTTAAGTAAATCCCTCCTTCTTGGCTCATCACCCATCTTGTTGGATCGCTGTTCTTCAAATCTTTCGTCCTTTCAGAAGGTTCGATGCGTAACTTTTGTAGCATTTTGATTATGCACACTTTCAACTGCAGTTTAGCAAATCGTTCACCTGAAATGAAAAATGTTATGTTCTGCCTTAATTTTTCAAGTTATATTCTCGTATTTATTATATTATTAGCTGTGCCCGCCACCTGAACCTGATGTACAGAACACCGATTAATAAAGTCATCTGAAAGTATTAAGTACCATGTATTTTTTATCTCGTACTTAAATCGCGTCGTCATTAAAATTACCTTGAATAGTCACATAAAAATTATTCTCTTGTAATTATTTGATTTATTGATATCATTTATAAGCCTTAATTTTGTAAATACCAGTTATTTAGGTCAAACGAACAAGTGGGTCGCCTGACGTTAAGTGACCACCACCGTCCATAGACACTAGCAACACCAGGGGAGTCGCAAGTGCGTTGACAGCCTGTGTATGGGGGAGGGGTAGGGAGGGTTAGGGGAGGGAAAGGGAGAGGAGAGAGGAGAGGGGAGGGGAGATGGGTCTCCGGCGCTCTCACTGACCGAACGAAACGCAACAATGCAAGGGATAATGATAAACAATAATTATTTACTGTTTATTTAAGTAAAACCCCTTTAGGTGCGACTACGAGGTAACTGGACGACAATGCAACGGAAGTGCGTTACGACAATATGGCGGAACGTTTGTATGCCATCCGGTTAAATAATAACTAAACATAACCAAAACTTCTATTAAATAATAATTAATTTAATTCGTTACTTATTATAGTAATCTGTTCGTACTTTTCTATATTTTATTTACTTTATAACAAAGAGTTGCTAATAATATTTCCTGAGTTATTTAAGCTTCGAATTGGCTGATAAATACACAGATAAATATAGATACACTACAGATAATGAAGCTTTGATTTAATTTCTTACTTACTTACATTGCAACCACGTGGCAGCACGGTCGCGCGCCCATATATACATAATTAATTGTATTGTATGATATTTATTAATATTCAAACATTTTTGATTCATCACTACATAGTATAAAACAAAGTCGCTTTCTCTCTCCCTATATCCCTATGTATGCTTAAACCTTTAAAACTACGCAACGGATTTTGATGCGGGTTTTTTTAATAGATACGGTGATTGATGAGGAAGGTTTATATGTGTAATAACATCCATTAAATAGTGGAGAAATACTGTTATTTTCGAGGTTTCTAATGTGATGTCGTAAATAATTACATAACCGATTCGATGCAGACGAAGTTGCACGGGTCCGATAGTTACTTTATAAACTATTTATTGACAAAATCAAAAATATTTAAAAAGTTTTACATCAATCGCGTGTGACGGTTACACGCATTCATTTTTATTTAAAAAAATGTTACAATGTCTGTTATTTAAGATGTATTATACTCACCGAGACATGCTCTAGGTCCAGCTCCGAAAGGCAGAAACGCACAGGCATGACGACTTTTGGAATTTTCAGGTGAGAATCTCTCAGGATCAAACTTTTCTGGATTCGGATAATGAGCTTCATCGTTGTGTATTGCTAAAGTTGATATTACCACATTCATACCCTTCTCTAGAATCAGATCGGTACCTGGTATTTGATAATCCTTTGTGGCGCAACGGGTTATAGCAGTTGTAGTCGGTTTAAAACGAATGGTCTCCAAGAGTGTGTATTCGAGATACGACATCTCTTTAACGGCTTTAAACGTTAACTCTCCCTGATGTCGCTCTAAAACCTCCTCAATTTCAGTAAGTAACTTGTCCTGTACGTCTGGGTTATTAGCCAAATGATACATTGCGTTAGATAATACTATACTGCTACTGCTATAACCGGGGCCGTAGAAAACAGCCACTTGTCCCGCTATTACGTGATCTGTAACTTTCAAATCGACTTGATCCTCGTTGTTACGTTTTTTTAATGATTTAACTTCGCCTTCCAATTTTAATGATAACATTAAATCCATCAAGTCGTTCTTAGCCGAGGGTTTACCGTTTCTTTGAATATGAACAGCTTCTACAATTTCATAACAGAATCTGTTTACCAACTTATTGAATAGCGATGAATTAGTCTTAAGCAGAATTCCCGGAAATAAGTAGTCCAATTCATTCCAATAACGCAGTTTAAAAAACGAATGATTGATTTTTTTAAATATTTCCCAATTATCATGAAACGTATCCACGTCGATTCCAAAAGCGAACGCCATGATTGTCGCGATTGTATACTTCTGCGAGAGTTGATCCGCTTGTTGTTCTTTTTGCTCGAGGCATATGCTTTCCAAATAATTGACGAACTTGTCCGCTCGATCCGTTAGTAAATACATTGAATCCTGTATTTTTTTAGATGTAAAGTATGGTGTCATTCTAGGTTTCATTGCGTTCCATGTGTCACTGTTAGCGTGGAATATGTTATCACCTAGACCCTGCTTGCTGAAATCAAAACCTCTGTCGTGGAACACTTCGAAATCTTTGATTAAAATTTGCTTCACTATATCTAAATCACGAATGATCAATGCTGGAGCGGTCATTCTATGTATTCCTATATATTTCTCACCCGGATAATCGTCGTATATCTCCTTGTATATGGTACCAACGTTTTTGCGCCTTAGTGCATTATCTTTAAGGTTACCGAAGAACGGTATAGGGTCAGGTCCGACGACTCCTCTCCTCTTCCAGTAATTAAGTGGCCTGAATATGTAATAATATATTAAGTATATTGTATAGAAAATCGCGATCGCGAAAGTATATAAGTAATAATTGCTCATTTTCAAAACTATATAACGTCGCCCTTAATTAATTACTAATAAAACGAACTAGTCTTATATGACTATATATAGAAGTAGTTATCTGATTACCCCAGATTACTGTAATCTATGCGATTGGCTATCATTTAAATAATAGCTGTGTCCGCGTAGGTTTATATGTACTAAAAAGTGTGTGTGTACTTATGTACACGCGTTAGAAGTTATACTTCTTTGGCGTAACAAGATAAAAATCTTTTCAAAATTTTTATCTTTCGCCTTATTCTACGTTTGTAGAAAAAACGACACTAACAATAGAAAAAAGGTATTTAATACATTTAAAGTTTTAATACAAAGAAACAAAATGTTAACTATAGTTAACTTCAGGGTGTCGGCTTTTCGTGACGGTGTGCGTGCGCATCGTAAAAATTAACTCTCATCATTTTTCCCTAACGCGCCTAAAGAAGTATAACTTCAAAAATCTTCATTCCTATTCTCTCTCTCTCTCTCTCTTCCTGACCATTTGTCCCACATGGTGGTGGGGTCAGCCTTCCCTACTTGTTCCCTCCACTTGGGTCTGTCGTTGACATTGTCACCGGAAACGTTGCACTCATTCATGGCCTTTGAAAACTACAGTCTTCCAATTTGTGTGGGCCTACCTCTGATTCTTTGACCAGGAGGGGACAGTTGTGGTGTTCAATTCCCTACATAGTCTGGTGGCTTAATTCACGTGACCATATCATCGCAGCCTACTTTCCTGAATCTTATCTATTAATTTTTATAATTCCTTGTGTGAAATTAATATATAAAACATATTTCATTCATTTACTGTATCTTAGTTATTATTATTAATTATATTACAAAATACCCTGGGTTTTTGGATAAGGTTGAAGCCCATTTACTTATCTACGTACTTACATAAGTCGCGGTATCATTAAAACTATGATAACTTTTGATAGACCAAATATATTTAAATGAAATGAAGACTAAATGTTACTCGAGGATTTGCTTTATGAAATTTCTGTCTGTCTATTTGTTTCGACATGCATCACAGCTAAAGTACTGCGTTCACGATAAATGAGCTAGTTGCCCAAATAAAATCGGCTGAGTGCCTTAAGCTCTCGCCTTAGTAGTCCGGTGAAGCTGTTAAGACCTTGCTAGGTCAAAAGCGTAGTCAGTTAGAAAAAAAAAACGTCTTCAAGAGAATCATGAAGCAAATCTTCGAGTAACATTTAGTCTTTATTTTATTTTTTAAATCGATTTGCTTTATCAAGATTTACTGTAATTTTATTGACTATACGATTTAAGTACGAGAGAAAAATAGATCACCTTATTGGTCACTGTTTTGTACATCAGGATCGACGCGGACGAAGTCGCGGGCACAGATAGTTAAAAGTATTTTTTTACCTTATAATAATTGTTTACGTTTACGTTGCGCTGCTGAATCATAAATGATGTCATTGTAACGTTGTTGCAAGGTTAAATGCACAAGCTTTTACGTGTTCCAATGCATTTACACATGTTATTATCTCTTTGTGTTCTTTAAATAACTTGTTATAGATAGACAGGAAATAAATATTACTTTATCTCGAAAACAATTATGAACTATTCTGTTAATCTAATTTATGTTTTATAGAGTAACTAGCGGGCCCGACAGACGTTGTCCCGCCCTGATTATAAAAAAATCCTTGACAAATTATATACGCAAACGTTCCTCATGAAACACATTATCCACTGGTAAAAACCGCTTGAAAATCCGTTCAGTAGTTTTTGAGTTTATCGCGAACAGACAGACAGACAGACGCGGTAGGGGACTTTGTTTTATACTATGTAATGACGAAGCACAATGTAGTGACTGCGTTCTACCGTCTACCTTATGATAACCACAGAAATACAATCTATGGTCAGTTGTCGGTATGCTGTAAGTTTATACGCCATAACTACGCCGAATGTAACCATGTATGCATATTTAAAAAAACAAGCGTGTGTCGTAAAGATAGGACGATAGAAGTGAAACTTTCGTATTACAGGGAAAGATTTCGATCAACAGAATATAACAAAAATCCATCGTCTCGAGGTGTTCTCAGGCGGTCACCCATCCAATTGATGACTGCGCCCGACGTTGCTTAGCTGCGGTGATCAGACGAGAACTGGTGTTTTCAACACAACCTAACACTGTGTGTATCGTAAAATACATTTCGTCACACAAAAACGTTCCTGATCAGAATTTGAAAGCCCTCCCATAAGAAGTTTCTCCCATAAAAATATTTTTGATTTTGACACAAAAAAAATACACATATTAGATCTATATTTATCATTCTGAAATCAATACCTTTGTACCATCTGCAAATGCATTGTTATCGGTAAGAATGTAATTAAGGGGTCGGATATTATTATCTAAAGTATACCTATCAAAATATATCAAAAATATACCTAAAGTAGAAGATGGCTGCTAATTAAATAAAATCAAAGATATTTTATCCGATTCAGGCACTGAGAAGGCGCTTATGAACGTCAAAGCTACCATCGGTTCGGACAAACAACCCAAGCATCGAGAAGAAACAGCGACAAACTCGATGTGGTTTATCTTTTTAACATATTGTTGGAAATACCTGAAAATGTCGGGGGGTAGTTAGTTATACTGCGTCGGCCCATATAAGAAGCGGCGCTTACCGTGTTGACTCACTTTTTCGGTGGCCGTCATAACGTGCGATATCTCTGTCCGAACTCGTGTCGGTTATTTAACAAGTGATTTAGATTTGATTCTTAATTGCTAACAATATACTTTACAATTCATTACAGCTTACAATCGTTTTTAGTGGATGCACGGAGAGAAATGTTAATTCCAGACATCACCATCGTTCATATATTGATCCACTCTATGATAGCTTTTTGACACCAACACTTACTTGACATCGCGCTTGAACTTGCAGTCCGGCAAATCAGCGATATACTTTGGGACTTTGATGTAAAAAACCTAACACTATTACCTAAAAAACTATTACTCCTTTTACTGAATCTGAAACATGGGACGACCAGTTTGTCACTAGATGTATTTATATCATGTCGGTCTTTTGCAAAATATAGTTTTTCAAAATTTTACTACTAAATATTTGTCCAATCCTGGTTTTATAATAACGGCGAGATAATTCGAAGGTCGAGCTGATGTCATCTCTGACGATACATCTTGTTGAGATTTATAGAGGGCGTCCGTTATCAGTCCGAGCCTGTATACATAACGTTGTGTAATTAACGTGTCTGTTTGTCTCGCGCTCGCGTCATTTACAAATTTTAAGGACATCCTATTTTTACAGTAGACTGTGATTGCGATCACGGAAAGGTTATGTTAAAGTTGTCAACGAAAAATGTTGTAAAACAGGATTCGATGATGCAAATGCCAGGACGTTACAGTTTTAAGACGGGATGCAGTATAAAGGTAGTAGGTAATAGTTATATGTAATTTATTTTGTAGTTGCACCACTGAGGGTGAAATCTATAGAGTGCACTCTGACTATCTCAGCTTTAAGTCCAGTTTACAGTTGCAAGTTTAGCGTTCGCTTAGTTTGTGATGTTACGAAAAACTGGGGTACTACTTACGATGGGGTAAGGAGAGTTTAATAAGTACCCGCATATGATGTCTCATCAGTAGAAATGTTCTGGCGTGAATCAATTAATGTATCCTAAACACATCCAATAAATATAGTTTTAATTTATCCTTCCTATTCGATATTTTGTGTGTATTTCATTTAAATCGCTTCTACTATATAGAGGTACTTCTATACTAATATTATAAAGAGGTAAAGTTTGTTAGTTTTTTGAGTTTGTGATGTTCTAGGGGCTAATCTCGGCAATTACCGGTCCTATTTATAAAATTATTTCAGTGCTATATACAATCATTTATCGAGAAAGGTTATTTATACGTAAGGTTAGTTATTCTTGTATTGCATCTATTAGTAGCAACATTTAACAATGAAAAACATTAGATATTTTATCACTATGTCTGCCTTAGTGTGTATACCATCATACATCATACCATACCAGTGGTGAACTCTTGATTGTCTCTGTCGTTTAGGACACCGGCAGGCAGTATTTAGTAGTCGAAAGAACTACAGGTGCGCGTCTGAGTGATGACGGGAAATGGATTGTTGATATATATTAGGCATTCGTCGTTTTTGTAATACACTGTTCTCGCCATTAGGTCCAATGCTTGTACTTTGTATCATTACATACTATAAAACAAAGTGCTCTTCCACGTCTGTCTGTCTGTCTGTTCGCGATAAACTCGAAAACTAGTGAACTAATTTTCATGGGGTTTTCACCAGTAGATAAAGTGATTCATCAGGAATGTTTAGGTATTTTTTATTATGAGGGTGGGATTAGCTAGGAGAAATATATTTATGTTACATTTTTAGGCAACTTTTAAAAACGTCCGTACGTGTGGGGCTTTATATACTTATCACATAGATATTTTACGAATGCGAAACATCATTAGTGATTGTGATAACAAAACTAAGTGAAAAACTTGAGCCACTTCGATAATATCACTCGGATAATGTAGGGTTGTTATCATCAAATTATGCGAAACTGGATATAAAGATGCGAGTATCAGGACATTTCAGTTAAAACCAGGACGCAGTATAAAATCAGTAGTTAGTAACGGAAGTATTATAACTGTAATTTTATGTTAATCTCGCAAACATATACGAAACCAAACATAAGTTTGACTGCAGTAATAGTCCATATTCTAAACCACAAACTTATAAGAACGCTTTGGTAAAATTTGGGCAGTAGTTAAAAGTTATTCGAGACGTTTCTACAAGCAGGTGAAGTCGTAGAAAAACAGGACTGTAACAGCCCTACAATAATGGCGCCCCGTGTAATAGTTCCAACACTATCTCACCTAATGTTAATCAACAATGTTACACGCAAGTATTGTAGCTGGAATACGTCTACACTGCTTTGTCTCTCGCAGCAGATTTTTAACTTGTTCACTGTAAACTCTTATCACTTTATACCAATACTAGCGGGCACGGCGGACGTTGTCCTGTCCTAATAATTAAACATAAGTGGGTGTAACCGTCACACGCGCTTGAAGTAAAACTTCTTTAGCGTTATAAGAGATGGCGATTAAGTTAAAAATAAATACATCATATGAGAATTTCGTAAAATCATTTGCGGGGTGGTAGGGTTTTACAGCCCGACTGGGTTGCAACCACCATGTATATGGCGAAAAAGCCTGTCATAGTGATTCGCTTCTGCGGGTCGCGTTTCGGGATCAGCCTGTGCATATCCAGCGTCTCGCAGGCCGGCCATGACAGCGACCGGCGATGGATAGTGTGTCACTCGGTGGTCGCCTTTGTTTTTGGATTGTACTGCGCTTACCATCAGGCACAGTGCAGTCACTTTGCCGTGCTACAATAAAAAAATAAATTAAAAAGGCATTTATTGATGATGTGACACTAGTGATATATACATTTATAATCGTCGCCCTCTATACATTTTAAAACAATAATTTAATTACTATCATACTTCACATATATGATTGGTTTATGATAACTGAAATGAGAAACATAAATTCTACTCTGCAAATTTTCTTTGAGAAAACTCCCGTATCTTGTTGTTGATTGAACTGGAGAATTATTAATTGTAAAATATAGTTTATCACCTAAAAATTCATCTGAACGAAAATTAACATTCAAATCTCCAGGAAGAATTAATTATATAACTCATGGTAATTAGTATTCAAAAGACTTGAACCTTCATCAGTGAAGTGAGGTAATTGCTGATAAATAAATTTTATGATATTCGATATACTTTTATTTGGAGAAATGTAAGCTATAATCAATGTACATTATCTCTGTAAAATGTGTCAAAATCTGGATAGTCATTGTTTTCTAAATTAAATTTTGTCCTTTTGTAAATTATTCGATAATCAGTGATTTGAAGTTCTGTTTCCTCTATATATTTCCTGTGTTATTTAAGTTCCGAATTAACTGATAGATGTTACTTATTTACATTGAAACCAGATGGCAGCACGGTCGCGCGCCCATATATACATAATTAATTCTATTGTATGATTTTTATTATTATATCATTTTTTTTTCAACAATTTTTGATTGATTTGTTTATAAACTATATATTCACAAAATCAAAAATATTTAAAAACCGGATGGTACAGAAACATGACGCCATATTGCCGTAACGGATTTCCGTTGCATTGTCGTCCAGTTACCTCCTAGTCGCGCCTAAAGAAGTTTTACTTTTAAAAAAGTGTGCATGTACACGTGTTAGAAGTTATACTCTTTATAACAAGATAAAAATCTTTTCAAAAATGTTATCTCTCGCCTTATTATACGTTTGTAGAAAGAACGACACTAACAATAGAAAAAAGGTATTTAATACATTGAAAGTTTTAATACGAAGAAATACAAACAACAAATACAAAGAAACAAAATGTTGACTATAGCTAACTTCAGAGTGTCGGTTTTCCGTGACGGTGTGCGCGCGCATCGTAAAAATTTACTCTCATCATTTTTCCCTAACGCGCCAAAAGAAGTATAACTTCAAAAACTTAGATATATTATATACCTAAACCTTCTTCACGATTCGCTTTATCTACTGGTGAAAACCGTATGAGAATCCGTTCAGTAGTTTTTGAGTTTATCGCGAACAGACGTCAGACGTGGCAGGGGTTTTGTTTTTTATAATACGTAGTGATTAAGTACGGAACCAGCGAAACATAGAAGTGAATGTTTCTAAATGTAATTATTGTTGATTTGGCTAATATGTCGTGATAGAATGCAGCGAGTCGAGTGAGTGCGCGCGTAACTCAGTGCGTCACGCTTGGCGGCAGACAACAACCAATATGGCCGCGAAATTTACGTACAATAGCGATAGTCCACTCGTGAATTACTTAATTAAATAAACACATAAATTATATCTAAGACACAGCGTTATAAAGCTGACGTGTTAATAAAAATATTTCAAGATCACAGCAGTTTTTTTGTTAAACGTATATTTGGCAATTTATACAATACTAGCTATGCCCGCGACTTCATCGAATTTAATTAAACCATCTGTATATATTAAGTCCATTTACTTATCTACTTTTCTCTCGTACTTAAGTCGCATCCTCATTAAAAAAAATTTTTTTATGTCATAAGTGGCAAACGAACAGGTGAACCTCCCCGGTAGGCCTCCGGCGCTCTCACTGACCGAACGAAACGCAAAAATGCAAGCACTGTTACTTCACGTTTGTTTTCTATGGGTCGGGTGGTAGTACCCCGGACGAGCCGACCCATTCATGCTGAAACCAGTAATAGTTTCAGCGTGACTCTACCACCATTTACAATATCTTAACTTACAATACATAAAAAACTTAATAATTAATTTTTATTAACTTACAATAACTTTTGATAGAGTTAACCGAGTTTAATGAAACGAAGACTAAATGGTACTCGAGGATATGCTTTATGATTTTCATGTGAGGTTTTATCGCGAACGCAGCACTTTAGCAGTGATGCGTGTCCAAACAAACAGACATTTCTAGAAATTATTGAAATGTATTTTATTACCCATTCCTAGACATCTGCATTTTTTTCCCCACAAAAATCTAAAAATTAGAAACACGTTAGATTTACATACTTATAAAATACTAGCCGACCCGTGCCCACTTCGTTGGGCGGTGATAGGCATTAGCAAGCTACAACTTTTCTCTGGAACTCAATCATATATCTCTCATCGTTAAGGCAGCGTTCGTAAGAAACGTTTTCATTCTACCATTTTTTCTCCGACTCCCCAGATATTACCCCCTACAACCTCACAAACTTTACCTCTTTATAATAATATAATTAATTAATAGCTTCTGCCCGCGACTTCGCACGCGTAGAATAGTTATTTTGGGCTAACACACAGCGGAAGCTCGCAAAAGAAAAAAAAAAACGATTTTAAAACATTATTTATTGTTGCTCCGCTTCTATTGATCTTATCCTGATGATATGTAGCCTATGACACTCATAAATAACGTGGCTTTATAATGGTAAAAAGTTTTTTTTTAAATCGGTTTAGTACTTCCTGTGATTATACCCTACAACGTCACAAACTTTACCTCTTTATAATATTATTAGTATAGAATAAGTAATTATTAGTATAATTATTAGTATAGTATATATGTATAGAATTTCAAGACCACAGCAGTTTTACGTTAAACGCATATTAGGAATTTATGCAATAGGTATACACGAGTGCCATATAAAAATTCCGAAGTAAATCAACATGTCAAGTTTCCAATGAAACATTTATTTCGACCGTAATCAATTTTGAGTTATATAAAGTAACCGCTCGAGTGAAATTGTTATTTAATATTGTTTTAAGGTGACATTTACACCGGCGCTTTTTTTTTAAATGAAAACTTTTTTAGGCGCTTTGGGCTGTAGTTTTTTGGTAGGAAATGATTACATAGTATAAAACAAATTTCTCTACCGCGTCTGTGTGTTCGCGATAAACTCAAAAACTACTGAACGTATCTTCATGTGGTTTACACAAGTGCATAAAGTGATTCATGAGGAATATTTTGGTATATAATTTGTCAAGGATTGTTTTATAATCAGGGCGGGACAACGTCTGCCGGGCCCGCTAGTTAATGTACAATTTTGCGTCATGATCGGCCGTATCGCGCTTGCGCAGCATGCGTCAGACTAGCGTTGCCTAGTATAAAGGCCTGTGTACATGTAATATATATATATTGCAGCTCATCATTCGCGTGATTGATTAACAGACTTTATAAAAATGTATATAACCATTGCTCCGAGTGCCGATAGATATGAAAACCACACGAATGCTAATAATTTCAATAAACAAATTTTGAAATTTACATATTGTCGTTTACATTGTAATTAATTAAAAAATTCAAAAGACAACACAGTTATTCCATGGTTTTGTGTTTTTACTCCTGTCGGCAGTCGTAATGACTGTCTCGACTTTTTTTAATTTCATTTTCGGCAACCAAATTCTAGATCATTACTGTCATTGTCGAATAGGTATTAAGGAGTATTACATAGTGTTTTGTGATAATTTCAATGTTCTAACAAGATGGCGGCCCTCTGATTAGAATTTTAGAGGGAGTTTTGTGGCACGTCAGAATTCACGCTCCGTGGTGTTATTTCCGACCTTCTTCACTTCTGCACAATAATCAAAGTATTACACGTAAAATACCATCAATCACTACATAGTATAAAACAAAGTCGCTTTCTCTGTCCCTATATCCCTATGTATGGTTAAATCTTTAAAACTACGCAACGGATTTTGATGCGGTTTTTTTTAATAGAGGAGTGATTGAAGAGGAAGGTTTATATGTATACATATAACATCCATTAAATAGTGGAGAAATACTGTTATTTTTGAGGTTTCTAATGTGATGTCGTAAATAATTACATAACCGATTCGATGCAGACGAAGTTGCACGGGTCAGCTAGTATTACAACAAAACAAAGTCCTCCGTCACGTCTGCCTGTCTGTTCGCGATAAACCCAAAAACTACTGAGCGGATTTTCATGCGACTTTATTAATAGATACAGTGATACACGCGGAAGGTTCAGGTGTATAATTCGTCAAGATTTTTTTATAAATTAGTTGATATATTATGATAAGTCTTGCCAGTGTCGGAAAAAGTCAAGCTGCTTGGGAGCTTTCGTCGAAAACGCAGCCTAATTAATTAAGCCTAATTAGATGAGATAATTTGTAGTCCAGTGAAGATGTGAAGAACTGTCAGGCAAATAGCGTAGTTGGTTCGAAAAAAAAATTGAAATAATAAACGAGAAGATGTCGCGGGAATCAGCTAGTAAACTGATCGAACCTTTTACCTTTTAATATCTCCAACTTCAATATTGACGGTATTATGAAACACTTATGCTGGTACTTCCATACCTGCGTGTATCGGTACGAAGTTTTGTCTATGGTCACACTAAATGCAGATGTGGAAAGTATTACACTAATCACGTATAGTGTCGATGCAGTCAGGAATGGCAATAAATACTTCGTAGATACTGTCACTATTTATTTGGCCAGAGCTTCGCCTTACTATACTTGTTATACAATAAGAATACGTAGATATCACAGACATCTTGCCTTTTAAAGGCCCATCTATATAAGTCAAAGCCTTTACTATTTATACATAACCCGGCAAAATAATTTAAGTAACACAAATATAATAAAGTATGAACAAATTAATGTTATATAAGCTATACAACAATTTTATATAATTATCCTTATTTATGTATCTCTAATATGTTTTCTAATCTGATTCGATATGTAGATCAGCGACATCTAGCCTTTCATGGCCGAACTATGAAGTCAAAGAATATACTATTTATTATTCATAATGATCAAACTAATGATTCAATTCTATATAATGACATTCTTATTTAAGTTTTATTAAAATCTATATAATAATATTTATTCTTATTTATGTATCTTTATTATGGTGGCGCTAGTATCAATGTGTATGTCTAATATGATGGCGCTAGTGTCAATGTTTATTTATAATATGGTGGCGCTAATATCAATGTTCCGGTCGTGTTGTAGTCTCGTCTCTTGAATGTGATGCAGCGGCACCGAAGGTGGGTGATAACAAAAGACATTGTCGTTCATGCGTTACGAACTATCGGGCAGCATGACAATAGACGTAACGCGATAACTGTGCTGGCGGTTTTTACACACATCAAAGTAGTTTGGCGGACGCTAATGTCGAATCATTGGAAAGACACAGGTGTGGCAACGTACAATCTGCGCTTTTAACGGAATGATTTTTGACGTTAATTTTAACGCGACTAGTAGTCGAAGCTTCCTTTCGCAGATATGGGAGTAGCATTGTATTTACTGTTTTATGACGTAAGTGCATCGCAAAAGGAATGCACTGTTTATTGTTACCTGTATGCAGAGTGGTGTCCGCTCTGCATTCGTTAATGATCTGTCTTCACTCAGAGTTATACATATATTTAAATTATAATTGAGGATAAATTATAAAATAAATTTAAATTTCGTTTTTCCTTCTCAATTAATATTGTTAACTACAGTAATAATTCGAATTACTAAATATGTACCAATAAATAGAGCAGTCGTGTAACCGATTGAAATTCCCATTTGTAAAATCTCAGGAATTATGATATTTTTTCCTTTTTATCACGCTTTTATTAGCTTCACCTGTATGTATGTATGTACATAACCGACCCCTTTGAGCTCGATTTTGTCCTACTTTGAACGATCAGATTTAATTGAAACTTTGCACACCTGTCAAAGGTCGATGACAATGCAATTATCCGAAAAAAAAAGTTAATTTTTTTTAACTAAAACATAAAAATGATAACAATGCTGATATTTATGCTGGAGGTCATTATCATTTTTATGTCACTTTTTACAAATATATACGTTTATTTCAAATTTACACTATTCTTAATCCAAATTTATTGAACTTTATTTTCCGTTTTTTAGTGAAAGCGTGTTTTTTTAGTTTTTTTAAACTATTATTTATTAAACACGTCAGGGCATTAAAATTAAGAACATTTTTTCAGTACTCAATTGACCTTATTTAAGAACAGTCTTGTCTGTCAGTCTCAAGTTTTTTTATTATACTAGCTGTGCCCCCGGTTCCGCATTATCTGCTCCATTATTATTTGTTGCGATATATCTACGTTATAGCAAAATGGATAACATTCTTTGTGTTGAAATGTAGAGGTATAACTTTTCATAGAGGTTAAACGTTGATGCTCTATAACGCCATCTCGTGATGAGTTATAGTGAAATGGATAACGTACGAACCTTCTCCACGAATAAACACTTAGTCGAAATAATTCCCTTGATAAAACTGTCCTCTCAAATCATGAGATATTGTTAGTGGAACAAATATGCGAAATGGTTCTGTTACAGAGTTAGATAAAGCAGAGTGAGTATTAGGAGGTCTAATTAATCAGCAATTCGGTTGTAACTGCCAAACAAAGTTCGCTGAATTCATGAATATTATATTACTAATTGTAGGTGGTAGAGCCAAACTGAAACTATTACTGGTTTCAGCATGAATGGGTCGGCTCGCCCGGGGTAGTGCCACCCTCTCACAGAAAACCGACGTGAAGTAACAGTGCTTGCATTGTTGCGTTTCGTTCGGTCAGTGAGAGCGCCGGAGACCTACCTACTCTCTCCTTCCCCTTCCTTCTTCCCTTCCTCTCCCCCCCACACACAGGTTGGCAACGCACTTGCGACTCCTCTGGTGTTGCAAGTGTCTATGGACGGTGGTTATCACTTAACATCAGGTGGCCCACCCTGTTCGTTTGCCTACAATAATATTTTAAAAAAAACTAATTTCTGCCCCCGACTTCGTCCGCGTGGAATAGTTACTAAGGTTAAAAAAACCCGGACTTTGACTTACTAACGTTAAAAAAACCCTAATTTTGAAACATTTTTCATTGTTGCTCCGCTCCTATGTGGATCAGTATGTGAACGATAGCGACGTCTGGAAGTGACGCCTCTCTCTGTGCAACCACTAAAAACGAATGTAGCTTTGTGTCTATTATGTTGTAATAATAAAATAAAAATGTTATTATGAAAAAAGATAAACCAGATCGAATTTATTGCCGGTTCTTCTCGATGACTGAGTTGTTTGTCCGAACTGGTGGTAGTTTTGACGTTCATAAGTGCCTTCTCAGGGCCTAAATTGAATAAAGAGTATTTTGATTTGATTTTGCTTGGGCTTAGCGTGATGATACAGCCTATAGCTTCCTCGATAAATGAGCTACATATCTAACACTAAAAGAATTTATCAAATCGGACCAGTAGTTCCTGCGATTAGCGCGTTCAAGCAAACAAACTCTTCAACTTTATATCTTCTTTATATATAAGTTTCTTCTATACGTGTGTATGTCACTGAACTCCTCCTGAACGGCTGGACCGATTTTGATGAAATGTAGTGTGCGTGTTCCAGTGGATCCGAGAATGGTTTAGATTCACAATTGGATCCGGTAGGAGGCGTTGCGGTTGACTTTTAGGATTTTTTTAAATTATCAAGTCAGGATAACGTCCGCCGGGCCCGCTAGTATTAATCATTACATAGTATAAAACAAAATCCCCTACCGCGTCTGTCTGTCTGTCTGTTCGCGATAAACTGAAAAACTACTGAACGGATTTTCAAACGGTTTTCACCAGTTCATGAGGAACGTTTTGGTATATAAGTATTGTGAAGGATTTTTTATAACCAGGGCGGGACAACGTCTGCCGGGCCCGCTAGTATAGAATAAAATACTTTTAGCTTATCTTTAAGCAATGTATAAACAACGTAGTAATAATGTTTGTTACGCGACTAATTAATATTCAAATGAATTTACCTCATATTTATAATGTACTGTTGAGATCAGCAATAGCCGTAACTTGAACAAATATATGTATTTCGTATATTAAAATTAAAAATAGACAAATCTCAACCTTAAAGCAAAGAGATAAATGCGATTGATTTGTAAGACAAGTTAATATATATTATTGTAATGTTTTAGTGAGGCAACGTTGTCCGCCGACGCTTATTTTTTATTTCCATTATGCATTTACTACTTTGAGTTGAGGCGTGAGTTGTGGATTTTTTTTAAAGGTCATAGTTTTTTTTGGCAACCAATCTTCTAGATGATTACTGCCATTATAGAGTCGGTTATGATATTACAAGTGTCTTGTGATAACTTCAATTTGTCCCTCAGACACAAGCTCACTTTGTATAAGACGTGTATCCGTCCCGTGATGACATATAGTAGTCCCGTTTTTGCGCATATGTCGAAAGATAATCTGAAATAGTTTAGAAACTGAAATAGTTTAGAATATTATCCGATACGAAATATATATAAGGGTTGTTGAGGTATGTATGCTTGGTACACATATATGTTTCAAAAACTGATATATGTATGAATAGTTAGCTTAGCTTAGGCTAGCTCAGATAGGTCGCGAATTGCACGTATCAGGCAACAGCCGAAGGCGAGGTGTGCCGCGCACCCTTGAGCTAGTTGTCAAAAGTGAAGCTGTTAAGAAGACCTTGCTTGGTCAATAGCGTAGTCAGTTCGAAAAAAAAAAGATAACTTCAATGTTCTGACAAGATGGTGACGCCCTTGTTAGAATTTTCCTTGGAGTCACTTTTTGTGACAACTTAGAATTTATGCTCCGTGATATTATTTCCCGTCCATTTCACTTGTGCATAATAAACGAACTATATGTAAAAGATCCCCAATAACACTAGATTATGAGTAAAGTATGAAATCCGCTACATGACAGACAGATCCCGCCAACAAACTTCAAAGGTCCATAGTTCCGAATCGATTGTTCTCGATGTATTTTTTTTACAATGAAGGTTATATATATTTTGCATTATCTATTGTTGCGT
The DNA here is from genome assembly GCA_015888305.1 of Antheraea pernyi. NCBI lineage: Eukaryota > Metazoa > Arthropoda > Insecta > Lepidoptera > Saturniidae > Antheraea > Antheraea pernyi. The sequence goes on from MU158709.1 coordinate 263,940, forward strand.
TAATATACATTATGACATTTTGCATAACATTAAATGTTTATAATTTCTTTGGATTAATACAAAATTGTAAAAATACAGACTTAATTATATATACAAGTGCTCGTCCAGTGATCGGACTTCGACTATAGATTTAAAAAAGATGTGGTGTTGTGGGACACCAGGTAGGAACGAAGTTCCTTCGGCTAATGTAGAATCGACACAATTTGCAAAAAAACATGCAAGAAAGAAGGAGAAAGGTATTATACACAACTCGCTTGTGTATACGACTGTCGCGACTGCGCACGTCTCATTTAACGGTTTTATTCCACGGACTTTTTCTTACGGTTTTACTATCACATCTTTTTCAGTTCGGTCGCGCAGCAAAATCCCTATCTCCTCCAATCCTGCCGTAAGGAACTTCGTTCGAAAAAAAAACATTTTTTTATTGATTTCAGTAAAGCTCGTCAATAGCTACTAAATAAAAAAAAGAATGAAGATGATTCGATGAAAGATAAAAAAAGAGAGAAATGAAGAAAAAAAAGGAGGGATATGTTTTTAACCGTTTCTCCATTATTTATCACTACATATTATAAAACAAAGTCCTCTGCCATGTCTGTCTGTCTGTTCGCTATAAACTCCAAAACTACTAAACGGATTTACATGCAGTTTTCACCAGTGGATAACGCAATTCACAGGGAAGGTTTAGGTATATAATTTGCCAAGATTATTGATGTTTGAATTTGGGATTTCTCAGAGTTTGAAATCGCCAATACGCCGTGGGCGGGCGTGGTGATTACGCCCATACCTTCCTTCGGGAAGAGGCTTATGGCCCTGCAGTGGGTCTCTTACAGGCTGAATTTATTATTATTTATTATTTGAAGTTTGATGTGAAACATATATAGGTGTGGGTATACCTGATTGTTGGCTTGGCGACATGTGTCGACGCAAAACACGAACTTTGCACTATTAACGAAATACCCAAAAACATTTGCAACCCTATCTGTATAAGCATAAGATTCAAATTGTTTGGTCGGCCACTCGTTATACTTGCTGGTTTTACGAGGCGCGCACCGATGACCTAGCGCCCTTTGATAAATGCCGCCAAACACACCGCGCCTGTGGCTAGTTGAATTTTTGTATTTAATAAAGATGAATATTTATGTAATAAAATAAATAGACAGTCATAATTTAATGGAACAAATTGGTAATGCTTTATCTTTTCATTATGTCATAGCTGATTCCTGTCGTAATCTGTTATTTTATGCATATAACTTATACAAAACAATTTCGATGTTTCACATCTGCCAGGTGTCCCGTGACGGTTAAATATTTTTTTTATTATCAGGTCGGAACAACGCCCGGTAGTCCCGCTAGTATGTATATACATAGATTTGAAAATGTTGCACCTAACTTAATTACGGATTAAAGATAATATTGGATACATTTTAAGGATCCTATAAGGGTGGAAGAGCATTGCATTTGCATTCTCCAACACTCGAGAAATCGTTGTAATTATGTAGAACGGTATGACAAAGATTGCCAATAGATTGTAGATCTCACGGTCTGTAATCACCTTGTAGTGTTAAATTAAAAAAACAGTTATCGTCGTAGCCACACGTAGTTATAATAAATTAAAAAAAAAACTAAAATATTTGAATCTCGGCACGTTTAAAAAAACATTCAGACCACAGACAAGATTTGACCTTGATGTTTTTATAGGCAATTGAACCGCTAGTTAACTAACTGCCAATGGATTTTATAAGGAAATAAGTTTTATCACTGTATAATATGACGCGATCGATGCTGTCATGCAGGAAACCATTCATCATTCAGCATTGTGTTAGTTTTGCGTTCAGATCGGGGACGATTTATATTGGCTGTAACAAGCGACGCCTTTGCATGCCTTTATATTTTAATGGAGTTGTAAAACCTTACACTGCTGTAGTTTTTCGATTTTTTTTTTAGCTTGGTTTGTCATCCAATCCTCTCTACTTACGATTATTACTGCCATTATCAACTGGTAAATATTGTTACAAGGCGTTATGTAATGATTTCATTGTTGTGACGAAACTGTACTCTTTTTTTTAACCGACTTCAAAAAAAGGAGGAGGTTATCAATTCGTCTGTATTTTTATTTTATTTTTTTGCTACCTCATAACTTTGGACTGGGTGAACCGATTTTGATTATTCTTTTTTTATTTGAAAGCTGGTACATCCAGTGTGGTCCCATTTCAATTTGGTACAGTTCCGACAACGGCATCCAGTGCAAAACCGTATAAGTTTTAAATTTGCATTAAGTATGTACACGACAAATAGACGAATAACTCAATATTACGCTAACCGATTTCGATGATTCATTTTTTATTGAAAAGGATGTACTTCAAGGGTAGTTTGATGAGAGTTTGGTTAGGTTCTGATTATGGGATCCGTGACAAAGTAAGAAAACTTTCAAGAAACGAGCCTACTCCTTTCTTAAGGGCCGGCAACACATCTGTGTTTCCTCTCGTGTCGCAATTGTCCATGGTCGGCCGTGATCACTTACCATCAGGTGACCCGTATGTTCGTTTGCCACCAATATTATAAAAAAAACTCTTCAAATCTTAGGAGCCTATTGTGCTTATGTTCGTTGCTGTGTTGCAACATGACGCAAGCATTGTAATTACATTACTTAAGGTGTATAATGTGTGAAGCGATGGTAGCCGAGTTGGTGGTAGAAACTATCGCGGATTACTGAAAAGGTTGCGTTCGTACCAAACGTTACTTATTGTACAACCAATTGAAACCATATCGCATACCATACCGATAGATACCATACCGCAAAAATGCGCATATTTTAATATACTTAAGGCGGAACGGAGTTCGCGGGCACTGCTAGTAAAATATATTTATGTACACTAAAAATGGAAAAATAAAGTAAATTTTCAAAAAAAAGTATTAACCGACTTCAATATCAATCAAAAACCCATAAGGCACTAAAAAGCGGAAAATAAATAGTTTATCAAATTAACCAAATTAAATAAAACATATGAATATGTGTGCTACCTAGAGATGTATTGGAAGTCGGTGCCAACCAAACCGAAAATCATATCATCTACAGGTACAAAGTTTAAGTCCACTCTCGCGTCTCTGTAATACAAAAATTTTGGTTGGTACCGACTTCCAGTACATCTCTAGGTAGCACACATATTCATATGTTTTATTTTTGATAAACTATTTATTTTCCGCTTTTTAGTGCCTTATGGGTTTTTGATTGATATTGAAGTCGGTTAATACTTTTTTTTGAAAATTTACTTTATTTATAATATTTTTTTTTGTGTTGTATCTATTGGTTCTAGGTTATTACTGTCATTGTCGAGTAGGTAAAATATATCTTTTTTTTGTTATAATGAAAATTGTATTAGTTGTTGTTGTAGTTATAGTTATTTGTGAAAATTGAAAGCCATGGTAGGGATACTATCTCTTTTCAAAAATAAAACATAAAAAATGAACTAGAGGTCGCCTAGTGGTCGAAATCCGACCATAATTCATTTTTACATTCAACTTGCGGGCCGGGCGGGCGTTGTCCTTCCTTGATAATTATAAAAAAAATACCTACCGGGTCCAATTGCGAATCTAAAGTTTAGATTCTAAATCATTCTCGAATCCACCCGAACACGCACACAAATTTCATGAAAATCGGTCCAGCCGTTTAGGAGAAGTTCAGTGACATACACACGTTCAGAAGAAATTTATATATAAAGACTAGCTGACCCGTGCAACTTCGTCTGCACCAAATCGGTTATTACCGGTTTCGATTGTATTTTTAAACGCATATAATCTTAAAAAACCTAAAACTCGATTGCAGCGACATCTAGCACTGCCAATTGTGAATCCAAACTATCCAGGGACTCACTCATATATAATATACCTAGCTGGTATCTGAGAAATCTTTTAAAATAAGCCTAGAAGCTGTTCGCAGCATTACATAAAGTGTCCAGTGAGGATCAAAACTAACTTACATATATTGCCGATAAATGTCTTCCCAGTACCTCACTGTGTAACTTCATCACTTAACGTACTCTAAATTTGAAATTAGAATTCTTAGCCAAACAAAAATTATTTTGATTTGAAATGGCCAGTACTGCAGATCGGCAATTTCATAGGTAAAGACCTATTATAAAAACTACTTTTTGTGACTTAAATATAGAAATTATATTAAAATTAAGTATAAAAATAAAATTATATATAAATATTATTATATTATAAAAATATATGCTGTCGCTCGTCCGATCGTTTTATCTCCGGGTTACTTTGCAAATCCGACTTAACAAAAAATCTTTTTATTGTTCGGGTTAATATATAGCCTATGACACTTACAAGTAACGTGGCTTTCTATTGGTAAAAGAATTTTCAAAATCGGTTTAGTAGTTCCCGAGATTATCTCCTACAACTTGACGAACTCACAAATTTTACCTCTTTATAATATTAGTATACTCATAGCTATATATTATTGTAAAACTAATCCGCACGCGTTTTTTAAAAATTGTATTAAATAAATATAAAATTGTGAGACCGTGTACAATTATAGAAATGCTCTTTAAAAACAATTGTAAGTACGACACACACGTCAATTACAGTAAAGTATAACGTATACATTAGATATATATTTTTTATAACGAACGTTACGTTACGTTTTATACGTTTATTTTTGTAAAAACCCTCTCTATCTTCAAAGTCACTATTAATAATTATAATGTTGAATTGTAAACAATGAATGAGCTGACGTCTTGAAATCTTGCATAAATATAAATCAAGATATAAAACTTTATATCTGTCCAGAAGTTTTTAATATTTAACAAATGAAATAGTGCTCATTGACCTCGATACAATATTCTTAAATATTACTAAATTATGTAGACGAAAGCGCGGTAAATAAAACAAAATGGCCGTTAAAATGACCAAAAAGACAATATAATTCAAATTACATACATAGATACAGATATATGAATTTAAATTATATTTATTCTTCGAGTCCAGTACAACGCACGTTTTATGCACATGTTTACAATGAACAACATATTTCATGCCGACGAAGTCCCGCTAGTCCCGCTGAAGAACAGCTAATCTAAAATAGCATAACCTAAATTACTTCCAATAAGTTCAGTTCTTTGCCAGTGAAAGCCCGGTGAAAATCGGTCTAACCGTTTTTGGAGATAGCACTGCGGGTGAAGAAGCCACGGGTGACAGCTAGTCCATATTAAAATAAAAGAAATTACTTTTCATAAAGTCCGCTATCTGCCGGTAAAAATCGGTCCAACCGCAGCTAGTCTAATTTAGACTTGCCTAAGTAACCCGCTGTAATTTCAGTTATCTGCCAGTGAAATTCCTGTCAAAATCAGGTCTAGCCGTTTCGGACATTACCAGGAAAAAACGGACAGACCGCCAACAATTTAAAAAAAATCATTTTCGTTTTCAGTAGCGTGTATACTTTCATACCCAATCAGTAAAATTTTTTTTTTTTTGATATTACATACAGACACTTCATTTTTATTATATGTATAGGATTAACCTACAGTCTGACCAGTTAATTTCAAAGGGCCTGTAAGGTATGGAACGTAGATTCAAAATATTGATTGTAGTATGAAAAAAGGTTATTGGAATGTATTAGTGAATGGTAAATAGAAAAGGAATGAAATAGCGCGAAAGATATAGTTTAGGTATTATTGTGATTAGAGTAAGGGAGACGAAAAAATAAAGGATGGCAACACGTATTTTTCATTTACATGTGTGTATATGTTGTGTGTCATTGAAGCAGTAGTGTGTGTAATACTTACTTTAATTAAAGCAATTTGTATAAAAAATTGCTTTATGCATTTGTCCCCCATATAAACTTTAACTATGCCGAATTTCACGTTCATCCGTTCGCGGAAGCCGCTTAAAAAGGGGTACAAAGTTTTCGATTCACGTATTAATATATACATATTATATAGTAAACGAGGTTAATAGGTGCGTTAAGATTGGTGATAACCGGATGGCATAGTCGCGGCGCGCGCGGTGTGTCACGTGCGTGCGAGCGAGACGGCACACGCTACGGTACAGGTGCGCTCGCGCAAGTTCAAGATCATCCGCTTGGGGTGCTCTCTCTATCGCTATACAGGAAGTTTAATCATTCTAACCGAGTTTTTGAATAAATTATATTATATCTGCGAAAACGCACAGTTAGTATTTTAATTTAGTTGTTGTTTTGGAAAACTAGGACATATTTGAATTCAAAAGGTCATTTTTTTTATGTGGAACATCTATAGGCGAGTGTAAACTTGATTATTGGCGTGGCGAGACGTGGCGACGATCTCTCTAGCCGCACTGAGCTCGCATACCTATAGTGTATACAGTGTTGTTTACTAAGTTACACATGTGTTTCACATCTGCCAGGAGTCCCGTGACGACTAAATTTTTTTTAAAGTGAAAACTTTTTTAGGCGCGTTTTGAGGTGTTTTCGGCAGGAGATAATGTTATGATTTCGCGTCATGACATGACATATTGTAGTAAAGCGTTACCGAGCGTATTGTGCCTGCGCGGCTTGCGTTATACTAGCGCCGAGTAGTGTAGGGGCCTGTGTACATGTAATATTGATATTTAGCAGCTCATCTTACGTTTGATTGATTAATAGACTTAATAAAAATGTATACAATTATTTAAATAAACAAATTTTGAAATTTAAATGTCATTCACACTATAATTAATATGGAAATTCAAAAGAGACCACATTTATTTCAATTTTGAATTTTCACTTCTGTCGACATTCCTTATGTCTGCCTCGAGTTTTTTTTTATTATTGTGACACGCGTAAGTGTGTCTTTATAGCAGGTGTTACACTTAGTGTATGGTAGCCATGTGCCATCCAGATAAATTCTATATCGAACTGTTAAAATCTCCAGAAAACGTAAGCTAATAAACACCCAATGCAATGAATGATAATAGTAACTTCAATGAAAAATAATCTAAGTGTAATAAACATATAACAGGAACTACTTATATACCCACCACATAATAAAACACAGCGTACTTGTACAGACAATGCACATCCCCTTTCCAGTATAAAGCCGTTAACATTTAAAGTAAATATTATTTGGAACTCTGACTCAAGCCGCGTTGATTAGATCATCAATTATTTACACGTTACGATACGATCTGTTTACGATTTTTATTTCAATACCGACTTTCGATTTTAGATATAAACAAATTGTGCCGTCATGGGACGCCTAGCAGATGTGAAACATCGAAATTGTTCGTGTTTTTCGTCGCCACGTCGCCCCAAGCCTACAATCAGGTTTACCCGCGCCTATGGATGTTTCACATCAAAAAGTCGAGGCAGTCAAAAGGACCAAAACAATAAAATAAATGTGTTCTCTTTTGAATTTTCATATTAATTATAGTGTGGATTATCTAAATGTCATGATTTATGAATTGAAATTATTATCATTAATCTCTCTTTCACATCTATTGGCACATCGAATAATAATTATATACTTTTATATACAGTTTATTCATTATATTCATCAAACATATAATGGGCTGCTATAATCTCAATACAAAATGTCAATATTAGACCTACCTACACAAGCGCGATACCGTCGGTCACGCTTACTAGCATGCCACGAAACCAAATTATAAAATTATTTCTTTTAACGCGCTTAATGAAGTTTTCACTTCAAAAGAGCGCCGGAGGCCCACCTCCCCTCCCCTCTCCTCTCTCCTCTCCCTCCTTCCCCTAACCCTTCCCCCTAAAGGGTGGCAACGCACTTGCGACTCCTCTGGTGTTGTTAGTGTCCATGGACGGTGGTGATCACTTCACATCAGGTGACCCACCTGTTCGTTTGCCACTTATGACATAAAAAAAAAAACGCGAGAAAGTTACAGTTCTGGAGCGGTAACCATTTGTATTTAAATGAATCACTGTAACTGTCATACATGTTATTGCAAAATGAATGACAAATAGCACGTTTTTCTCTGACACTTTTCAAACATAACTTTTGCTTATCTCGTGGGTGACTCTTGTCGGCTTACATAATGTTCATAGATATGTCTTGATAGAGTATAATGTATCCGGTACGATATATCGGATTATTATTGTATCGTTAGTCATAAATGAACATCTAAATATAGCCTGTCCACGCTGCGCCGGCTGGAGTGCACGTGTTCATTAAGTTTTGACAACCCTAACATGTGTTAGCTCCGGCCGGATTTGTTTGTGTGAACCATCGTTTAATTATGTGGGATCTGTATATGATGTGGTCCGGTATAGAAATAAAGAATTAGGTGGTAAAATGCTAAGGCAAAAATACATATGTAGTTTCAGATCCTAAATTAAGGATGGGTATTCCATGCGAGCATAAGAAATTGGTGTGTTGTCGTTATCTGCTAAATTTTACAAGGTCGTATATCATTTGTGAAGTGTTGGGGTGTAAGGGGTGTCAAATAACATCTAAGACGTGAGACATCCAAGCCAATCTCACCTGCACGTGGTGCACCCTGCTGAATAACGAACGAGGAAATGGCGAAAGCGGGGTAGTAGGGTTTTACAGCCTGACTGGGTCGCAACCACCACGTATATGGCAAAAAGCCCGTCATAGTGATTTGCTTTTGCGGGTCGCGTTTCGAGAGCAGCCTGTGCATATCCAGCTTTTCGCAGGCCGGCATGACAGCGGCGACCGGCGATGGATAGTGTGTCACTCGGTGGTCGCCATTGTTTTTGGATTGTACTGTGCTTACCATCAGGCACAGTGCAGTCATTTTGCCATGCTACTATTAAAAAAAAGAAAAAGTGTTTGCAGACACTGAAGTTAGGCTGAGTTGTTGTATTTGAGTATTATGTACCTTCATTATGCTGGTTTCCGGCCTACTTTAGGTTTAGGTAATAGCGAACGTGTAACGTAAAATGTAGACGTTAAGAGGTCACTGCAGATTATAATCATGTATATCCTATCGCAAAAGGAGTCCTGACGCTGGTAGGTCGCTACACCCGAGGACTGAAAAGCCTTGTTATCCATATTCTTTGGACTGAAGCACGATGGTGTAGTGCTTTCATAGTCGAGCTTGGGCAAACTCTACCACTTATAATAAGTTGTTGTTTGGTTTACAATAACTATTATCAGATGTGTATTCATTCTTTGAATAAAATGTTACATCGATCCGACTACTTTGTAAGCTAAGCCTTTGCCTGTATTGTTAACAAGCGAGGCGTGAACACACGTCACTTTCGTGTTACGAATCGAGAGAAATTGACCTCCTATACACTAACCGTCGGAGTATTCGTGTACACTTTGCTTGCTAATTGTGCATTGAAGATGGTGTGTATTTATTTTCTAGTTTGATCTCTCCTTCTGTAATTTCTTATGGTCTAGTTTTTGCCAGCAGCTTTGTCTATATAGCAAAGGATTTATTTTATTTAATCATATGGCTGAACAGAGTAATTAGGAAATAAGAAATTCAAGGCGGAGAGTCGTGTGCAGGATTCGAAAACGAAGAACCTTTAAATAATCATTTAGGAGTTCACTGCTCTCTTTATAAAAAGGGGTTCATAATAACGTTTATATGATGAAATAATTTTATGCAGTGTTTTAATATTGCGAGCGCGGAACTCTAAAACTAAGTTATTATCTCGGACCAATGGCGGAAACTCGTTGGCGCGTCAGTTCGCGAATGACATCAGCCGCGCGTTAACGTTCCTTTTTCGAACGCGTCGAGGAAAATAGACTTTATCTATGGTGTATTTGACAGTGTTCCAGTGAATTGTGTTAGTTCTTATATTATTATTATCTTTATAATCCAAAGAGGTTTCTTATCGATTTGAAATAGGAATTTGTGCCGGTCGGTCGTGTGTTTGTTCATAAACGAACGTTCCTACGCTTTCACAATGTGCAGTGAATTTTGATACAATCTCACTTTGGATTGTTTATGGATCTTTTCTTTTTTTTACAACGGGGCAAAGGCGTTAATTTAATTTGCATTAGACAGCATTTAGAAACTATGTCATTGAGTCTGGTTTCAACTAAGTAACTAAGTTTCAACTAAGTTGTCTTATAAGAGTTACGTGGTGGACTTCCCGGGTTCAAATTTAGGTCAATCCAGATACAAAACTTTTTTTATGTCACATTTTTAAGTGTCTTTGACACTTTCCAGGGGTCACGAGGGGCCTGTATTAAATAATAAACTGGTTTTTTGATTAACCTTGACAAACGGTTTCACAGGTAGTGTTAAAAACGAGAAACTAAAGTATTCGGAATGTGAGAGATGTTTGTAGGTATTTTTTTATTAGAACAAGTGAAAGTGAACGCTGTATATGTGGCTGTGTATATTTTCGCATACCTCTGTAGGGTTACAATGTAATCACATAAATACAATGTAGATTAAAATCGTTCGTGATAGAATAGCTGTTTTGTACTTTCACGGAAAATTTGAAGATAAATAACTTAACTTTTTATTACATATTTCGTACTAGTTTCGGCGCGCGACTTCGTTCGCGTGGAATAGTTACTTTGGGCTAACGCTTACACACAGCGGAAGCTTTTAAAAGGAGAAAAAAAAACGATTTTGAAACATTCTTCGTTGGTGCTCAGCTCCTATTGCTCTTAGCGTGATGACATATAGCCTATAACCTTCCTCGATAAATGACCTATCTAACACTGAAACAATGTTTTCAAATCGGACCAGTAGTTCTTGAGATTAGCGCATTCAAGCAAACTCTTCAGCTTTATAATATTAGTATAGAACTATAGATAATGTTAAGCGTTAATAAGCATAAGGTTTGAGAAGTGGTAACCCTAGCCGGATATTACAATTAATTGGTAATTGATCGAGTTAAGAAAGTGACGTATGCGACCTACCCCCTCCATATAATCATCGTCCTCAGTTGCGGGTTCGAACCTAAGGGTATGTGTGTAATGGAGTCAAGTAGATAATCGCTTAGTCGAGAGTGTTGCCAGAGCTTAACGAATTCCATGAGTATATATGAATTTACAGGATGTGTTAAAATCAAGTCCCTTCTAAATATTGAACGAAATCAAATCTAATCAAAAATACTTTATTCAGTTTAGGCCCTAAAAAGGCACTTATGAACAAAACTACCACCGGTTCGGACAAATAGCACATTCATCGAGAAAAACCGGCAAGTAATATATATATATTACAAGTATGTATTTCCAATACAGTATATGTTACAAACGTTTTTAATGGATGCACAGAGCGATGCTAATTCCAGACATCACCATCGATCACATATTCATCCACTCTATAATAGTCGTTTGACATAACGCTTAAACTTACAATTCGGCAAATCGGTAATATGCTTTGCGACTTTGTTGTAAAATGTCCAGACACGTTACATGTAAATTGTTATTATATGCATAGATAGATAAATGTTATAGTAGGTGGCAGGCGGACGTTCCCCGCTCTTATAATAAAAAAAATCTTTGCAAATTATATAACTAAACCTTCCTCATTAATCACTTTATTTACTGGTGAAAGTCGTATGAAAATCCGTTCAGTAGTTTTTGTTTTTACTGCGAACAGACAGACGTAGAAGAAGACATTTATTATATATATAAAGCCTAGGGCATATCCTCGAGTAACATTTAGTCTTAATTTCATTAAAATCGGTTCACTCTATCAAAAGTTACTGTAATTTGAATGACAGTTCGTGTTAAGTACGAAATAAAGTAAATTTTCAAAAAAAAGTATTAACCGACTTCAATATCAATCAAAATCCTATAAGGCACTAAAAAGCGGAAAATAAATAGTTTATCAAATTAACTAAATTAAATAAAACATATGAATATGTGTGCTACCTAGAGATGTATTGGAAGTCGTTAGGGCCGGGGGGCCCATCTCCTCATTGCACAGGTCCAGCGGACGAGGGGGGGCAGCCGGTGTGTACCCGGTCTGTCCCTCTATAGGTAGGAGCCCGGCGGTCACTTTCCGCCGGGCGGACCGTGGGGGCGGCTCTACAAGGTTGATTAGCTTGTTCGATCCCTTGCCGCCCCCACAAAACGGTCTGTCGGTACACCGTGGGGTTTTAGTCTGTGCGAGTCGGACATAACCCACACTCTCCACTCTCCCCGCGTGGCGTATCCATAAGGGAATTCCCCACGTTAAAAAAAAAAAAAGGCATAGTCACGGGCGCGGCTAAATACTAATTTTCATTAAATACTGTATCATTTGATGAAGCTTTCAAGGTTAAGCAATGATAAAATTATAATCTCAGCTTACCGTGAAAGGATTACGTCGTGAACAGTTTTAATAAATAAATTACTCATCTGAAAAGTGCCAGTTTCTAAGTACTGTGGCGATGTTAACGAGTGACACATCCACTTAACGCGTACAGATGTTTTATATATCATTTCACTAATTTACAACTGCGGGTCTCGTCCATAAGAACACCCCATAGTTAAGTATATAAAAAAGTCGGGGCAGTCCGTAAGGAGTGCCGATAGAAGGTAAAACAAACGATGAAATAACTGTTTTCTTTTGAATTTTTAAATTAACTAGTGGGCGCCCGGTGGTCGATATTCAACCATAGTTCATTGATTTTTTTAAGTTTGAATTTTATTAGGGTTAATATCATTGTTGAATGTAGAATGAAAAAGGGTAATTGGAACGTAAGAGTAAAATAATACATACAGTCGAGCATAGCAAACTCCTTCACAACCTTTTTTAAGTCCTTTATTGACAGATGTCAAAATGTCTTTTTTATTTACATGTGTGTATATGTTGTGTAAAATTGAAGCATTAGTGTGAGTAATGCATATTTTAATTAATTTTTTGTACTTCTAATGCATTTTATATAAAATAAATAGCTTTCTGCACTTCTCCTCCATATAAACTTTAACTATGCCAAATGTCACGTTCATCCGTTCGCGCACTTCTCTCAAAAAGGGATACAAAGTTTAGGCTTCACGTATTAACCTATAAATATGCCTCCAAATTCAAATCACGAGATCCTGTACAAACTCTCACCTTTTTTTAAGTAAAAACTTGTTAAGGCGCGCTGAGTGGTGTTTTTTTGGCAGCAGATAAACTTATGATATCGCGTCATGACATGGTAGTAAGCTTGACCGACCGTATTGCGCCTGTTTACACGTAATATGGATATTTTGTACTGAGATTGTGCAGCCTAACATATGTTTGATTGACATACATACCAATAATTGTTTAAAAATCTATATTTGTGAACCTGAACGTAGCTTTCAGTTAGTAATTTTAGAATCGGATTCCGATTTCTAGGAATTTCCTCATACGATACAAACAGACAAAAATTATCGCTTCATATTAACTATAGACATGATATTACTGTAGAATAAATAATGTATATATTAATGTTCATGTCTATAGTTAATATGAAGCGATAATTTTTGTCTGTTTGTATCGTATGAGGAAGTTCCTAGACATCGGACATGAAAGCGTGTTTTTTTAGTTTTTTAAAACTATTATTTATTTTTCAGTTAAATTTGTTTAACTTTTTTTTTCGGATTATTGCATTGTCATCGCCCTTTGACAGGTGTGCAAAGTTTGAATTAAATCTGATCGTTCAAAGTAGGACAAAATCGAGCTCAAAAGGGTCGGTTACAAACATACATACATACAGGTGAAGCTAATAAAAGCGTGTTAAAAATAAGAAATAGATGGCATTGCAATGGGTGATAAGCTGATGACGTCAGTAGAATTACTCAAATATCTTATCACAAACTCATCGCCTTACAGCAGCGTCCTCGACTGCGATATCACACCGATAACACTATAATACGGCTAAAATTAAATGCACTGAAAGGTTAAACTTTATTTCATTTAAAAAAATCGAGGCGGTCTATAAGGACTGTCGACAGAAGTAAAAACTCAATGAATAACCGCGGGAATGACGGTTGGCATTGTTGCAATGAAGTTGTTTTACCGTAGACAACATTATTATATAGATAGAATAGAATAACTGCAGTGCACATAGAAGGCATCATTTCATAATGTCCGTAGAATGTTTATACAGGCTTGATTACATTTTCTTGGTTTATAATTATGTAAGAAAATGAACGTATAATGATTTATCAGAATGATAAACAATTTCCTAATCAACAATTAAATACAGGATGCGAAAATACGTTTTTATGGATTAAGGAAATGTAAAGATAGACTAGAATCACTACATATTATACAAAAAAGTCCTTCGCCGCGTCTGTTTTTTTTTATAGTCGCACGGCAAAATACGGGACTGTGACTGATGGTAAGCACAGTACAATCGAAAAACAATAGCGACCACCGATATGCACAGGCTGATCCCGAAACGCGACCCGCAGAAGCGAATCACTATGATGGGCTTTTTCACCATATGCATGGTGGTCGCGACCTAGTCGGGCTTCAAAACCCTACCATCCCGCTTTCGCCATTGCCTCGTCCGTTACTCAGCAGGGTGCACCACGTGCAGGTGAGGTTGGCTTGGGTGTATCAAATCTTCGATGTTATTCGACACCCCTTACACCCCTTGTCTGTCTGTTTGCGATAAACTCAAAAACTGCTCAACGGATTTTCATGCGGTTTGCACCAGTACGTAAAGTGATTCATTCAGGAATGTTTAGATATATAATTTGTCAAGGTTTTATTTTATAATGAGGGCGGGATAACGTTCGCCGGGCCTGCTAGGTAAATATAAATAAAAGCTTGCACTCATCGATGCTATGGAAAATACTTTTTTCTGATAAAATTAAAACTCACGAGTAGCTACTAAACAAAAAAAAAGTGTGTGTGTACTTATGTACACGCGTTGGAAGTTATACTTCTTTGGTGTAACAAGATAAAAATCTTTTCCAAAAATGTATCTTTCGCCTTACTCTACGTTTGTAGAAAAAACGACACTAATAATAGTAAAAATTGACTATAGCTAACTTCAGGGTGTCGGTTTTTCGTGACGGTGTACGCGCGCATCGTAAAATTTTACTCTCATCATTTTTCCCTAACGCGCCAAAAGCAGTATAACTTCAAAAAGAAAATTGGTTGATATACTTAGGAGGAAAACGTATTGAACTTCGCTTTTTTTTTTTTTTTTTTTTTTTTTCTTTTTCGAACTGACTATGCTATTGACCTGTCAAGGTCTTTACAGCTTCACCGGACTATTGAACTTCGCCTTCCACTATTTGGCTATAGGTTAGGGAAAATTATATTAAAAATCATATTTATTACAAGAATGTATTAATAATTGAAATACATACATAAGTGTAAATAACACTGAGTCAGAGGAGTACTCATAACTGACACACGGCCATATATATAATAATGACGTGATGTCTCAGCGACGCGATAATTTTCTATGACATCAAACTATACTTCAGTTTTGTCTATGCCCTTTGTGTATATTATTCCATAGTGAGGGTAGAACGGGGTTTGAATCGGCCCTGGAAGTTGGCAAATCTAAGTGGTTCATAAATATATTTTATGCTTCTGGTGTTACAGGCTATCACACGTTTTGGTTACCGCTTACTATCAGACGAACCGCACGCTTGTTTGCCGTCATCGTCCTATATAGAAACTGCGTTACAAAAAAAATTGAGCCGTCACGGGACGCCCTGCAGTTGTGAAACATCGAAATTGTTTTGTATAAGTTATTTGCATAAAAGTACAGATTACGACAGGAATTAGCTATCTATACTTAATACTTAATAATATTATAAAGAGGTAAAGTTTGTGACGTTGTGAGTTTGTGACGTTGTGGCGTTGTAAGGGGTAATCTCAGGAACTACTGGTCCGATTTGAATAATTCTTTCAGTGTTATATAGCTCATTCATCGAGAATGGTTATAGGATATATATCATCACTAAGGCCAGTAGGAGCGGAGCACAGATGAAAAATGTTTCAAAATCGAGATTTTTTTTTTTTGAGAGCTTCTTCTGTGTGTCAGCGTTTGCCCAGAGAACTATTACTATGCGGACGAAGTTGCGGGCAAGGGTATAATCTATATACTAATATTATAAAGAGGTAAAGTTTGTGACGTTGTAGGGGATAGGTAATATCTGGGGAGTCGGAGAAAAATGGTCGAACGAAAACGTTTCTTACGAAAGCTGCCTATGAGATATATATGATTGAGTTGTAGAGAAAAGTTGTAGCTTGATAATGCCTATTACCGCCTAACGAAGTGGGCACGGGTCGGCTAGTAACATAATGAAAAGATAAACCATTACAAATTGGCTCCATAAAATAATGACAGTTAATTTATTTTATTACATAAATATTCATTTTTATTAAATACAAAAATTCAACTAGGCATAGGCGCGGTGTGTTTGGCGGTATTTATCAAAGGGCGCTAGGTCGTCAGCGCGTTCCGCGTAACACTATTATAACAAGTGGCCGACAAAAAACTATTTGAATCTTATGTTTATCCAGATAGGGTTGCAAATATTTTTGAGTATTTCGTTAATAGTGTAAAGTTCGTGTTTTGCGTCGCCACGTCGCGCCATGCCAAAATCAGGTTTACCCGCGCCTATAGATGCTTCACATCAAAAACTGCTATTTCTTGATACATTTGGTAGGTTAAATAGTTGTTGAGTTGTTGACTAATACTTCTATTAATATAGCGTCACGATTCTGTGTCATCCGGTTTTTAAATATTTTTGATTCTGCTATAAATCAACCAAACATTTTTGAAACAAAAAGTGGAATAGAAATAAAAATCCTACAATATAATTGATTATGTATGATTAATTATTATGGGTGCGCGACCGTGCTGCCATCTGGTTTCAATGTAAATAAGAAACATATTAAATCAAAGCTTCATTATCTGTAGTGCCATCTATCAGCTAATTCGGAACTTAAATAACACAGGAAATATTATTAGCAACTCTTCGTTATAAAGTAAATAAAATATAGAAAAGTACGAACAGATTACTATGATAAGTAACGAATTAAATATAAGTTTTGGTTATGTTTACGACCAAGAAGTTTTACTTCAAGCGCGTGTGACGGTTACACGCACTCATTTTTTAACACACAAAATATGTGACAGGAAAATGTTTGTTCACCTAAGCGAACAATTTAATTATAAATAAGGATAAATTAACCATGAATATTAATTTGTTTTCCACAGTTTCTTATTAATTTATATGCATAACAACAACGTATAATAGAGGGTCTATAAATAACTAACTATTTACCTGAACGGATGCGTTAGCGGGGCTATGGCAGGACTCATTCTATTTTTAACTGCCTATTTAAGTTCCTGGAGGTAGGACGTTTCAAAAATCTTTTTATAGCTATTACGTGGGTACGCGTGAAGCGATGGTGGCTCAGTTGTAGTGAAGTTGGAATATCTCGTTGATTGATTATCTGTTCGAAACGTTGCAATAGACTGTAGCTTTTGTTGGAATTTTTGAAGTGAAAACTTCATTAGGCGCGTCTAACGGTATTTTTAGGCAGGGGATAAACCTTTAGTTTCGCGTCATGACATGCTAGTAAGCGTGACCGATAGTATTAGTGTACGGCCTGAGTGCATCTGCGTTCGGCGGTGCGTCCCGCGTCGTTTGAAACGAACGACGGACGGACGGACGGTTCACTCTGTACGTAAACTTACGCTTGCGTGGCTTACATCAGACTGTGTACATGTAATATCGATATTGTGCATCTCATTATATATTTCATTAATTAATAAACTATATGAAGGTTTATATAAATATTATTCGACGTGCCGATAAATATGAAATTTAAGTAATTCACACTGTAACTATAATTAATTCCAAAATTCAAAAGAGAATACAGTGTAAATTCCATTGTTTTGAGTTTTCACTTTAGTCGGCAGTCCTTGCGACTGCCTCGACTTTCTTAAAGAAGGTTATAATGTTAGGCCTTTAGTCTAACTGCCACCTTCAAGCTTCAATTCAATTGAATTAATTTATAATTTAAAATAGACAAGTGAGCGATTATGGGTCAGTGGTTAGTGAATTCGGAATTCCCATCCGTCGAGGTAGGTTCGAATCATTGCGAATGACTGGAAACTTTCGATAAAGGAAAATAGTGTGATGAAATCATAGCATGGATATAGGGTTTTTACTAAAAAAAATATATATCATAGGAGGCAAACGAACTAAAATCTTCAATCTATCTATACATATATATAATAAGAATGTAAAAAAAATGTTGCCGGTGTCTAGGAATAAGTAATAAAATACATTTAAACCATTTTTAGAAACGTCTGTCTGTCTGTTTGTATGAACACGAATCAGTGCTAAAGTACTGCGTTCACGTTGAAATCTCACCAAGAGATTCATGAAGTATATCCTTGTGTAACATTTAGTCTTTGGTATCATTAAAATCGGTTCAGTCTATCAAAAGTTATTGTAATTTTAATGAGGACGCGACTTAAGTACAAGTGAAAAGTCGATAAGTAAACGGACTGTTTTATTAAATACTAGCGGGCCCGGCAGACGTTGTCCCGCCCTGATTAAAAATAAATCCTTGACCAATTATATACCAAAACGTTCCTCATGAATTACTTTATCCACTGGTGAAAACCGTATGAAAATCCGTTCAGTAGTTTTTGAGTTTATCGCGAACAGACAGACAGACAGACGCGTTAGGGCACTTTATTTTATACTATGTAATGATAAGATTCCACGCCGGACGGATACGCGCGCACTACTAGTACAAAATAAGCGTGGTATATGGAAGTCCTGTGCAAAATATCATACTTCTCGATCCGCCGGTTTTAATCATCCATTGCCCGACATAAAGCCTTTTAAGAATTCTGTTAAGTAGTTAATACATATTTAACGTTACATCACAGACAATACGTTCCTTTGACCTTGGCCTGTGAAAATAATTTACCTGTTTCGCAGTGTTGCCCGGTTTCCGCTTTTAATGGAGCGTTACGATTTTCAGGAACTTAGTTTCGTAAAAATCGTAATAACAAATATTATCATTAATAAAATCTGTAATTTAAATTGATCGAGTTAACAATTATTGAAGTGAATTTCTTATGGCACGGTAGGGAAAACTTTTAGTTACGCGTTACACCTACGATAGTCTAGTATTATACCAAATTGAATAAATTAATAATTAAATGTTTATACTACGGGATTTCGTATAGCATATACTTTATAAGAATTCTCATATGTACAGACTTTAATAGATAGAAGCCAAAGAAGTTTCACTTCTTTCGTGTGTACACACAGATACACGCACTATTTTTTATTGTATTTTTTTCCACATTCCTACTGTAAGAGGCAAACTCTATAAGTATGTTTATATAATCGAAACTACTAATTTGATTAAAAATATTTCACTAATAGGTAGCTAAATTAATTCGAAGTGGTATTTTTGTTATCATAATTTTTTTATTGTTATTAACACGAACGAAACCACTGACTAGGGTTAATATAGATATATTAGTATATATTTAGTAATTAATTTAGTAAGTTTCCGGTAATTCGCAATGATTCGAAGCAATACTATGTGTAACCCTTAGTTTATATTTCTGTTAAGGCGGTCGAGTGCTTAAACCATAACCATTTGGAAAAACCTTTATATAATTAATTATACATTATACACTCACAATATCAATTAAAAGACAGATTTCCATTTGACATTTTTTAAATATATTTTATAACGCGCAGTGAGTTGCAGGAAAAAGGTTACTCGCACGTAAACATGAGAATGGAGTTCCTACAACCATATCAATCCGACCTAACTTCATACGAACGGTGCGAGTCAAAATTGTTTGAAATTCTCTTTCACTTTACTAATTTTAACTACTATGAAAAAGAAGGAATAACCCGGACACTATAATTTTCCCTCAATTGTAACGCAGCCTAGAGAAAAGAATAAATTTGTTCTTATGTTCTCGTCCTTATTATTAAGCTGTTATTTGTTTTGTTTATTCTTTCTTCTACTTTTATTGTTTTCCGCATCGCATCTTATGTTGGTAAATGCTGTAGTCAACTATAATTAGTGACATAAATAATTTTAAGTTTTTTGCATGTATGTTTTTAGCTTCTTATTTTACGTTACTTTTGTTGATTCTTATGATAAATAAATAAATAAATTTGATCTTAGTTTTGTCGTTTAAAAGGAATACTCTGGCAACACTAGCACAGGAACAAGACGGCTAAAAATTCGAATTCAAATTTGGAACGTCGCCGTCCGCGGCGAAGGAACGTTATCGCGTAACGACAATGGAACGTGTGATTCCATGTTTAAATTTAAATCCGTAGAAGGCGCGCGACCTTGAGGACGTGTTTAATGGCGTCCGCCATTGAATTATTAATATTGGACGAATTCTCACGGTAGTTAAAACGGCCGGCTGCGTGCACTAACTAGCGTTTGGATAATTTTTGAAGTGAATACTTCTTTAGGCGCGTTGACCGGTACTTTTTTGGCAGGAGATAAATTTATAGTTTCGCGTCATGACATGCCACATAAACTTGAAAGGCCGTAATGCGCTTGCTTCAGACTAGCGACGCGTGGTATAGGGACCTGTGTACATGTAATATTGATATTTTGCAGCTCATCATACGTTTGATTGAATAATAGACTTTATGAAAATGGATATAATTAATGCCCCAAGTGCCAATAGATATGAAAACCACACTGATATTAATAAATTCAATAAACAAATTCTGAAATATAAATATTGTCATTGAGACCATAATTAATATGAAAATTCAAAAGAAAACACAGTTATTTAAATGTTTTTAGTTTACACTTCTGGTCGGGAGCCCTTATGACTGCTTCGATTTTTTCTACAAACGTAGAATAAGGCGAAAGATACATTTTTTTTAAAGATTTTTATCTTGTTACGCCAAAGAAGTATAACTTCTAACGCGTCTACATAAATACACGCACACTTCTAAAAAAAAACAGTAATATACAAAACAATACTGTGAAAGACGTCGCTTTGAATTCTAGAATATTTTAGTAGAACGTTCGATTTAAAAAAAAAAAACGTGTTGATAATTTAGATCTGTTTCACTACAATAAATATACTGAGTTCGATCAAGATTTAATATAGTGTTTTTTTAATATTCGCAACGGCCTCGAATGTAGCGAAATCACTTGGAACACCTTTCTTTATCACAATGAATCGTTGTATGCGTGCATATTCGTGCTTAGCACGTTTACATGATTACCAATCGAAAACAAAGGTCACAGCAATTCACAACCGCGATTGTCTGGGGTCATAACGTATCAAAAGTAAATATTATTTCTGAGTTGACTATCTCAATGAAATGTATCTTAATAGCCAATATTTATTGTTGATTCTATTTTTACAATTAATTCAAATATCCTTATCTATCTATACATAATAATAAAAATGTAAATCTAATGTATTTGTACTTTTAAAAAATTTAATTTAATTTAAATAATTTTAAAAATTATTGCATGTGTCTAGGAATCACTATCACTACATAGTATAAAACAAAGTCGCTTTCTCTGTCCCTATGTATGCTTAAATCTTTAAAACTACGCAACGGATTTTGATGCGGTTTAATAGATAGAGTGATTCAAGAGGAAGGTTTCTATGTATAATAACATCCATTAAATAGTGGAGAAATACTGTTATTTTTGAGGTTTCTAATGTGACGTCGTAAATAATTACATAACCGATTCGATGCAGACGAAGTAAAGTAATTTAATTTAAGAAGTAAATTTCAATCATTTTTTAAATGTATGTCTGTTTGTTTGGATACGCGTCACTGCTAAAATACTGCATTTATGATAAAATTCATTCAAGAAAATCATAAAGCATATCCTCGAGTAACATTTAGTCTTGGTTTCATTAAAATCGGTTCACTCTATCAAAATATATTGTAATTTTAATTACGACGCGACTTAAGTACGAGAGAAAAGTAGATAAGTAATGAGATTTAATAAATTCAGATGACTTTATTAGTCACTATTTTGTACATCAGGTTCCACGGGGAAGCTGTTAGCTAGTGTATAGCTCGTTATAAAAAAAAATTGAGCCGTCACGGGATGCCTGGAAGATGTGAAACACACGTATAACGTAGTATACACTATAGGTATGCGAGCTCAGTGCGGCAAGAGAGATTACGCACAGTCGCTTGCGCATGGCATCGCGTCGCCACGTCTCGTCACGCCAACAATGTTTGACGTCAAGAATACAAGCGTACCAAGCCGCGGGCGCAGCTATTATCTTAAACTAAAATAATAGAAACACTGAGGGATCAAAATAAATAAAAAAGCGCGATAAAATATCCTAGTGATGTCAAAATGACACTTGTTATTTTTAACTATAGTATGATGGCCGCCGCGAACCCGTCGGACCGGTCGCGTTCATTAGAAATTTACGATGCGTTCGATAAAATACGTGATCTCAGCCGAGTACCGAAAGAGGTGTACATACATTAGTCAAAAAAATATAACGTGTCGGTCAGGAATTCGACATTGAATATATATGTCAGAGATTGAGAACAGAAAGCCTTGCCGGTGAGCTGCATACGTTTGTCACGCGAAAGCAAAATATTGCATTGTCTGTTTTATTGCATTTTATTTATACTAGTTAACGCTCTCGGGTTTGTCTCTGTGATTTTTGAAATGAAACTTTCAAAGCCTGCTTGGCTCGCTCAAACCTAGTTCTATCTAATTCGCTCTAAACTGACTGTATAATCGTATGCTTCTGTAGAGGTATACTCAACCTTAATATAAACAATTTACTAAGAGTATGGTATTTTTTTGTAGTTAAACTATTTATGGCAGGGTAGGGAAAAATTTGCGTGACGCGTTAAACGTAAGGTAGGTATGTATGTATTTGTGTGTTACATGGATGTATAAGTGTCTGCCTGGGTCTAGTAGACCCTTTTGTTTCTCGAACTGATTACGCTATTGACCTAGCAAGATCTTAACAGCTTCACCGAACTACTAAGGCGAGCGCTTAAGGTATTCAGCCGATTTTATATTGACAACCAGCTCAAGGGTGCACGGCACACCTCGGCTTAGGCTGTTGCCTGAATCATGCATTTCGCGACTTATCTGAGCTAGTAGTATACCACCAAAATGAGTAAATCTATAGTTAAGTATTTATACTACGGAACTTTGTATAGTATATGAGCAACAACTAGAAGATACGTTGCCAAAAAAAAACACCACTTCAAAAAAACAAGTGCTTGGTTTTAAAATGCATACATTATTTATAGGAGTTGAATGTCAGGTCAATAGCGTAGTTAGTTCGAAAAAAAACTCTTTTGGTTCTTACATTAGACCGCATCTTACGTAGAACGGCTCGAACGGAACGAGGTAATATCCGAACAGCTCGACTCATTGGCACTGCGTCGTGACATCGCGTCTCTTTGCGTCCTTTATCGCACCCAACACGGTGAGTGTTCAGAGGAGTTGTTTGGACTGATACCTCCCGCTGCATTTCACTATCGTACAACCCTCCTGTATCTGATATTTCATCTACTCCAGCTCGATGTGTGGAGGTCTTCAACGGTGAGGGTCTTACGGGCATTTCTACCTCATACTTCGACCCTGTGGATTCGACTCCCAGCGGCGGTGTTTCGAAACCATTACGAGTTACAAACCTTCAAGAAACTAGCGTACACTTCAAAAGATCGGCAACGCACTTACGACTCTCCTGGCGTTGCTAGTGCCTATGGACAGCGATGATCACTTACCATCAGCTAAAAAGACACCTTTCCACCTTGCTTGATTGCTTGATATAGTTCCCTGATTCTGGAGCTTAATCGTGCAAGCATACACGGTGTTAGATCTAGTGTATGGTGGTCTCGTCTCTCAACTTAACGCAAGAAATAATGGTTTTATATTCATGGTCAAGCGAGCACGAAACACGAACGGTAATTATGAAAATAAACGATAGATAAACAAGTGTTTAGTTAGGTATCTAACCTAGATAGTGTTCTCAATAAACTCAAAGTAAACACAACTGAAGAATTTAATCGGACATCGGCACCACACTCGAGGTTTTACGTTTTCGTTTTATCTTATTGTACTTTCTAGATAATGTTTCTAAATGGCCGCCATGTTTGCGTTCCCGCCATGTTTAATCATAAACATAACATTCATTTAACCGACTTCGAAAAAGGAGGAGGTTACTACGTTCGGTTGTGGGTATTTTTTTTTTATGTATGTTAGTCGATATCTCCGTCAATTATGAACCGATTTTAATGATTCTTTTTTTATTTGAATTGATTATATTCAGAGGTGGTCCCATATAAATTATAATATTCAACCCCTAAGGGGGTGAAATATCGTTTATTTGATTTTCGTCCACTTTGTCTCTACGTATTTTCGTGAAATTGGAACCGATTTATTATACCCATTAGAAGCTAGATATATTTATGGACACTAAAAATGGAGAAATAAATTTTTTTTACAAAAAAAAAATAAACCGCCTTCGATGTGAAAAACTAATAAGGCACTAAAAAGCGAAAAATAACTGAATTATTAAATTAACCAAATTAAATAAAAAATATTGATATTTGCACTACCTAATAATATATTTGAAGTTACACGCTTGTAATTAATATGAAAAATTAAAAAAAGAACATTTATATCATCGTTTTGAATTTTCACTTCTGTCAGCTGTATAAGTCGTAAGATGACTGCCTCGATTTTTTTTTGTTTTACTTACAACGCATTATAATGTAAATACTAAAACTCGCGAGATACGTAATGATGGGCTGTCACTTCATCTATTTACAGAGTGTTACATTAAGAAACAGATGTTAAATCACAAATTATAAGAAATATGTTTACGACCGTATGATATGAGCAACTGAAATTATTATAATAACGATCATCATCTTCTTACCCTAAGTAGTGTCGGCACAACATGTTTTCCTTCTCCACTCTCATCTATCAAATGTCATTTTTTTTTTATGTCATATGTGACAAACGAACACGTGGGTCACCTGATTTTAAGTGATCACCACCGTCCATGGACACTAACAATACCACAGGAGTCGCAAGTGCGTTGCCAGTGGGGGGAAGGGTTAGAGGAGGGAGAGGAGAGGGGAAGGGAGGTGGGCCTCCGGCGCTCTCACTGACCGAGCGAAACGCAACAATGCAAGCACTGTTACTTCACGTCGGTTTTCTATGAGAGGATGGTACTACTCCGAGCGAGCCGACCCATTCATGCTGAAACCAGTAATAGCTTAAGCGTGGCTCTACCACCATAAGTCTCATCAGTCATCTCAGTATTCACACCTTTTACACACATATCATTTTTCACACAGTTCATCCATACCTTTTTCGGTCTTCCTCTACTCCTATATCCGTCCACCTTCATACTCAAAGCTTTTCTAGTAACATGGTCTTCATCTCTCCTCATGACATACCCATACCATGCTAACCTATTACTCCTCAACTTCTCTGTCACTGGTACTATTTTCAAACATCCTCTGATATATTCATCCCTAAACTTATCCGTTCTAGTTACAGCACACATCCACCTTAAGATTCGCCTCTCTGCCACATGTAGTTTTCTCTCATCCGTGTCTCTCGTCGCCCAGCACTCAGAAGTATACAACATGACTGGTCTTATAACCGTTTTATACACCTAACCATAAATTACTATAATAACAATCATTACATAGTATAAAGCGAAGTCCCCTACCGCGTCTGTCTGTCTGTCTGTTCGCGATACACTCAAAAACTACTGAACGGATTTTCAAGCGGTTTTCACCATTGGATAAAGTGATTCATGGGGAACGTTGTGGTATATAATTTGTCAAGATTTTTTTTATAATCTGGGCGGGACAACGTCTGCCGGGCCTGCTAGTATTCAGATAAATTAGTAAGTTTAACAGATGTGACACGATCGGACATAGTGTCTCAGTAATTTATTTTACGTCTGCGACCTTCATATTTCAATTAACGTACGTCGGAATATGCTGTACAGTGTCGTCGCGTATAATAATATAATTGCGTAAATAATATTATACACTAGAAAGAGTATGCAGTATGTTGGTATCGGTCGGTTGTAACGCGTTTGTGAAATGTCATATCAGCTGGTTTATATAATTACGAAACGATGACACCAGTAGTATCAAGTGTTTCCTTTATATTAATTTATACTGTGTTTTTGTTGAATGCAAACTGTGTGAAATAATTGCGTTTCGCTCGGTAAATTAATTATACCAATTGATTCCCGCGACTTCGTCTGCGTCGTTTATTATCTCAATTGTTTTGTTATATCTCAAAAGGATTAGGCTGCGATTTTCACGAAATCTCCCAGGGGCATGACTTTTTACGACACTATTAACATTTATCGTTATATTTCAACCAATTTACAAAACATCTTAACATAGTATAAAATAAAGTCCCCTACCGCGTCTGTGTGTATGTCTGTTCCCGATAAACTCAAAAACTACTGAACGGATCTTCATGCGGTTTTCACCAGTGGATAAAGTAATTCATGAGGAACGTTTTAGTATATAATCTGTGAAGGTTTTTTTTTATTATCACGGCGGGACATCGTCCGCCGGGCCCGCTAGTTATATAACTAAACTTCCTCGTAAATCACTCTATCTATTAACTAGCTCACCCGACTTTGTTGGGCGGTAAACATTTACAAAAAAAAACTACTTTTGGTGACATAAATATAAAAGTTAGACATATTCAGTCGTTGACTATTTTGTAGTCATTATCAAGCTTTTTTTTTTCTCGGACTACGCTATCGACCTGGCAGGGTCTTCACAGCTTCACCGGACTACTAAGGTTGGCGCTTAAGGCACTCAACCGATTTGGTTTTTAGGTAACATACACAAGGGCGCACGCGCACCTCGGCTTGGGCTGTTACCTGGAAAAAGTCGCGTCTGACCTAGCTAACTATTCTAAGCTATTCATACATATATACATTTGTGAACCATACAATCGAAATTGCATGATTCACAAATGAATACGTGTATATCGGATTGAAACGAACTTAAACTATTCGATTCAGTTCGATGGGGGAAAAAAAAAACAAAACCCTCCCACCATGTGTATATATGTGCACGTGTGTGAGAGAGATGATCTCATATGTCTGTTCAAGTGATGTAGGTGAGTCACTGTATCGCGAAAATAATATCAAGAGGGCTCCGCGCGGGGACGACCTAGGCTCGAGATATTATTGAGAACCGCGAAGTGTGCGGGAGCTAATAGGGATCGATTACAAAAGCGTGGGCGCAACACGCATTTTATAAGATTGAATTTAAATTTACTAACGGTGACGGCACCGAAGTCTAAAAATAGACATAACAAAAATTATTATTATTGTTTGACGGTTATTTTTAGGGGAAGATAGACGTAAATACGCGATTTACTCTATCTTATTTGAGTTATTTATTTTTTAACAGCTGCGCGCGCGAGCCGTTGTAGTGTAGCCGCGATGGCTGGAAATCTATGGATTGCCGTGACGGCACCTAGTAGCGGATTACGAGAGCACTCTTCGTACGCCGAGATCTCCGAGATCTCGTGGAAAATGAGTAGTTGACCTGCGTAGTCAATACTCGATAGGGAAAAGGAGTATGCGGGGTCATCCTGTGAAGGATTAGCCGCCGGAGGTTTGGGAGTGTGCTGGGACGCGGGTTTAGGAGCCCACGGGGCCTGAGGGGCCCGGTAGGGGCGGGGGGGCGCACTAGTCGCGGGTACGGACGCTGCCGGTGCACGAGACGTGCCCGGCAGGTTCGGGAAGGCCTCTCGAGACATGAGAGGCGGAGGTCGAGGACGGGCGGGGGCGGCGGCCGTCTTAGACGGCGACGCCTGCCTGGGGTAGCGAGGGCGCTTTGTGCGCGGGGCGCGGGGACATCCGCGATAATTCGCGGTATAACCCACGCCGCGGCACAGAACACAGCTCGGGGGATCGGGGGAGTCTTTCGAGCGAGAACACTCCTTGGTGGAGTGGTCGCCGAGGCACTTAACGCACCTGGACTTCAGGAGACAGTTTCGTGCGGAGTGTCCGTACACCTGGCAGTTGTGACACTGCGAGGGCACAGATGTTTTGCGCGGCGGCTCGACGATAACGCCGGAGAGGCCGCAGAGGGTCGTGAGATTGAATATCGCTTTTTGCCCGAAACTGCGGAACCCGCAGCTCGAGCCGAAGCAGGTCTAGAGGGCGCTGGCGTCGTCTTCGGCACTTTCGCGCCATCGACGTTAAGTCATTATCAAGCTCTACAACGTTTGAACTCTGGAACTCAATCGTATATCTCTCATCGTTAAGGCAGCGTTCGTATGAAACATTTTCATTCGAACGATTTTTCTCCGTCTTACTTTGCAAATCCGACTACTACAAAAAATCTTGTCTATAATGTCTAAGACACTCGCAAATAATGTGGCTTTCTATTGGTAACAGAATATTTAAAATCGGTTCAGTGGTTCTTGAGATTACCCCTTACAACGTCACAAACTCACAAAATTTACCTCTTTATAATATTAGTATAGATGAAAACCGCATGAAAATCCATTCAGTAGTTTTTGAGTTTATCGCGAGCATACACACAGACTGACGTGACGCAGGACTCTGTTTTATAATATGTAGTGATATAAACACAAAGGTACCGTCACCATTAAGACCGCTCTTAGATATGTATCATCGTGAAAATAGCTTAATATATATGGTTTTATATTTTAGATAGATAGATTTAGATATGATTCTAATTATATGCCGGCACGTTAAATTTCGAACTAAGCTTGGATTTTGTTATGATAGGTGAATCTATATAAATGCAATGAACGTACAGTCATTTTGTAGGTGGTAGAGGCACGTTGAAGCTATTACTGGTTTCAGCATGAATGGGTCCGCTCAACCGGGGTACTACCACCCGACACACAGAAACACCGACGTGAAGTAACAGTGCTCACATTGTTGCGTTTCGTTCGGTCAGTGAGAGCGACGGAGAGCCACCTCCCCTCCCCTGCCCCCTTCGAACACTCATCCCAAACACAGATTGGCAACGCTGGTGCTGCAAGTGTCTATGGATGGGGATGATCACTTAACACAAGGTGACACACCACCAGGAACAGTGACATCGCTGTGCTGGAAAAAGAAAGTATTTACGGTTAACAAAGACTTCACGTTGTAGGTATAGAATTATTTAAAAAAAAATAAACATTTGAGAGCGGCGGCTGAGGCACCGGTAGTAATCCATTCAGCCGGTAGAGCGGTCAGCGACCCCGCCGTATGCGCCTACGCAACAATTAAACAGATACGAATATGCCGTGATATACCGCACTCGGTAATAGTTCAACAGCTTTGTTCCGTTCTATTACGAATACACTGGGCCATACTCGTGGAGGCGTCTGTCTCGAACGTTGACTTATTTGTCACCCGTACGATACACCCGATAAAGTGGCAAGGGTCTGGAAACTGGGACTAATTTGTTAAGTAGCTGTCGAAATCCGCCCATAGTAAGGGGCATAAAGGATAATTTTTGGCCGGATCTTGGAATCTCATATAGTGCATTTTATTAATTATCTTGTGTTCTTTCGCTCTATATTTATATAATAAGATGAACATATGAATGTGTCAGCTCGCCCGGTGCACTACCACCCGACACACAGAAAACCGACGTGAAGTAACAGTGCACGCATTGTTGGGTTTCGTTCGGTCAGTGAGAGCGCCGGAGACCCACCTCCCCTTCCCTTCCTCCCCCCCCAACACATGCTGGCAACGCACTTTCGACTTCCCTGTTGTTGCAAGTGTCTATGGAGGGTAGTGATCACTTAACATCAGGTGACTCACTTAACATCAGGTGACTCACCTGTTCGTCTGCATACACATATATTTCAATCATTTTTAGAAATGTCTGTCTATCTGTATGGACACGCATCACTTGTTCACAATAAAACCTCACTAAGAAAGTCATAGCATATCCTCGGGTGTAACTTAGTCATTGTTTCGTTAAAATCGGTCCACTCTATCAAAAGTTATTGTAATTCTAATGACGGCTCGAGTTAAGTACGATAGAAGAGTAGTAATCTATACTAATATTATAAAGCTTGGTTTGTTTGTTTGGTTGAACGCGCTAATCTCAGGAACTACTGGTTCGATTTGAAAAATTCCTTCAGTGTTAGATAGCTTGGCAAAACTCCCTAGAGAGTTCTAACAAGAGGGCAACCATCTTGTTGGAACATTGTAATTATCGTAAGAAATTTGTAATATCATTATTTACTCGACAATGGCAGTAATGATCTGCTATAAGATTAATTGCCAAAGAAGGGCACAAAGTTGCATGATTAGTTGCCAAAGAAGGGCACAAAGCTGCATGATTAGTTGCCAAAGAAGGGCACAAAGTTGTTTTCATATGATACATATTCTGTATCTCTATTGTTTTTCTAAAACTGTCTCCAAATGTTTCTGTCGATTATATTAAATCTCGTCAGTAGCTACTGTCTTTCTTGAAATTCTATTCTATACTATTGGGGCAGTGAGCACTTATGGTACTTCTCCGCCCCATTCTGTTGGTGGCTTCACCGTTCCCCTCACACCAAGTAAGCCGAATCTTATTATCTTCCACGAGTGCAATTCTTCGCCAGATCTAGCCTTACCCTGGGCATTACAGTCCAATGCCTTCTTAGGAATGTGACTGTTATCCCTTCGCTAAGTATGGTCGATGAATAACATTGTCGACGTTGTACTTGCACGTTTATCGGATCTTCTTAGCATATTTCCACTAGTCTCCATTACCCGTTAAGCAGTAAGGGGTGTCGAATAACATCTAAGACTTTAGACATCCAAGCCAACCTCACCTGCACGTGGTGCACCCTGCTGAATAACGAACGAGGCGAAAGCGGGGTGGTAGGGTTTTACAGCCTGACTGGGTCGCAACCACCATGTATACGGCGAAAAAGCCCGTCATAGTGATTCGCTTCTGCGGGTCGCGTTTCGGGAGCAGCCTGTGGCATATCCAGCTTTTCGGGGACCGGCATGACAGCGGCGACCGGCGATGGATAGTATGTCACTCGGTGGTCGCCATTGTTTTTGGACTGTACTGTGCTTACCATCAGGCACAGTGCAGTCATTTTGCCGTGCTACAATAAAAAAAAGCAAAGAAATTAGTTGACAAAAGTGACTGTGGACAAACTTAGAAAAGTATTGGATAATTAATTCTATGTAGATGTTAAAGGGAAGGCTTTTAGTACACGATTGGATAGGTAATATGATACACGTGGTTATAAACACATCACAGTGACACTTTTTTATTTTGTCGTTTTTTATGGATCAGATATTCAGTTGGTGTGATGCTTACATGACGGCGTGACGGTGACGAATGGCATAGATAGTCGCGATAACGTGATCAGAATTGATAAGGTGCTAATCTTAGAAGTGGGATTTACTCTTAAG
Organism: Antheraea pernyi; assembly: GCA_015888305.1. NCBI lineage: Eukaryota > Metazoa > Arthropoda > Insecta > Lepidoptera > Saturniidae > Antheraea > Antheraea pernyi. The sequence continues at coordinate 295,228 of MU158709.1, forward strand.
TGCCTGAGGATAGATCAGTATAGCGTGTGACGCCTAGATAGAGTTCTAGATATTGCTATATCACCACGGAATCACTACATTCTAATGATACATTCTGTTATACAAAGCTAAGATTAGAACTTGATCCTTTGCGTGTCGATATTTAGTCATTATGCGTTTATTTTTTATAGCACACTAGGCGACCCGGGCCCACTTCGTTGGGCAGTAATACGTAAGCGTGGAATGGTTATCTTGCGCTAAGACGCAGCAGAAGCTCTGAAAAGGAAAAAATACCCCGATTTTACAACATTCTTCATTGCTGCTCCGCTCCTATGGGTGATGATTATATATAGCCTATAACCTTCCCCGATAAATTAGCTATATAACACTGAAAGAATTTTCCAAATCGGACCAGTAGTTCCTGACATTTCCTCTTACAACGCCACAACGTCATAAACTTTACCTCTTTATAATATTAGTATAGATGTCTTCTGCTGTTTCTTTCTAGCAAGGATCGTCTGGTCATCAAATACCGAGATATGTAATTTACTTCTAGTTTAGATCGCTTCTTATCATACGATCGATCAAATGATATCAGCTCCATTACTACATGTTATAAAACTAAGTCCTCAATCGCGGCTGACCGTCTGTCTGTTCGCGATAAAATCAAAAACTACTATATAATTTGTCAAGAATTTGTTTAAGTTAGTTGAAATAATATGATAATTGTAGGAAGTGTCGCGAAAGAAGTCAAGCCGCATGGAAGCTTTCGTCGAAAACGCTGCCTAATCCCTTTGAGATATAAAAAAAACAATTAAAATAATAAATAATGCAGACGAAGTTACGCTTATCAGCTAGTAACGTATATATATACTTGACATCTCTGCTTATAACATGTAGACGATACCGTGAGTATAGACCCGGCGAGCCATAAACGCAATACATAACGGACACTGGTCAAGCACCGTAACATATTAAGTTATTAAATAATCAAACAGAGGAACCGTTACATTCACGGTTCGGTTGTAAGTGGATAAGCAGAACAGGTGCTGCTGGTACTGTAAGCAAATATAGTGACTGAGAACGCATTTTTAAAAGTTATACATACATCAGCTTAATTTGAGATGAAGTATTTTATCATTTCATGCTGGTCCTATCGTGTTACAGTTCGAGGAGTCTAGGACAATACTTGAGACGTATGACCTAAATGTAGTGTTACTCCCCTCTCCTTGCCTTGCCAAATTTGCGTCGCTTTGGATATCGTCTTTAATAAGGAGTCCAAGGCCTTTTTTCTAGGTAGAGTTCATTGTTACAGTTTGTTTGTTTACCGATTTACCGGATAGTGAGTTCAAGTATCATGTCAAGCGGGTTTTTTATTGTCCCTCTCTGTGCATCCACCAAAAACGGATATGTATATAGTTTGTACGAGTGTGTAAGATATTCCAGTAGAAGTTTGTTGTCGGTTCTTCTCGATGGCTGGGTTGTTTGTCCGAACCGGTAGTAACATTGACGTTCATAAGCGCCTTCTCAGGATCTAAACTGAATAAAGTATTTTTGGTTTTGGTATACTCCTTTCTCCCTAATCTATAGCGTATAAACTGAGCACAAATCCATTTTGCGTTTAGTAGAAAATAAGTGAATAATGTATATAAACGAAACAATGTTTATGAGGGTAGATAGAAATTACTTCCTCTTAAACTTTGCCTAGTTTTAATAGTCACGCCTAATTGTCTCCAGAAATCCTTCAGTTTGAAAGATACGTAAACAATCCAACAGTCAACCAAAGAATAAGTTAAATAAGTAATATAAAAGTGTATTGAACCCGATGATCTGAACGGTGGTCACGATGCAGAGACAGCTGAGTAACGTCAGCTTCCATTCCTACCAGGATTACCAGCCTTCGAGAAGATATGGTAAGAGTAGAGATATGATAACCTATTTCCAGAAGAAAATAGATATACTGAACATAATATTATGGTCTTTCAGGGAAGTGTTCCAAGTTTTCAAGACATTTTTAAAACTAGATTGGCAACTTGCTTCAAAAATGCTGTTGAATGATGAAATTGGAGGTGTCCAAAGATTTTTCTTTATATGTAGTTTGTACAATTTATTTTGTTACACGAGATTCAACAGTTCAATAAATTACTAGACGATAAGGCTATAAATACAATATGTTACAAAATAGTTGCTAAATATCAACTTTTTTATAAGATTCATTTCTATCAGCTCAGATTTTCTAATTTGTTCAAGTGTTTAAGCGAAACTAATATTTATTAGGGTATTGGCTTCTGCAATAAAGCAGTTTCTTGTGATAATTTCCAACTTGGTGAAATGGTCTATTTTCTTGTAAAATTTTAGCAATGAGTAAACAAATGTATGTTTGTTTGTCTGCAGGAGCGCAGTATGAGCCCGGAGGGTACGCCACCGCGGTGCAACAACGTTCAAACATGACGCAGAGGGAGGACGCGCTCAAGTTCGAGCAGGGCCGCATAAAGGCCCTACAAGAGGAACGGTTACACATCCAGAAGAAGACTTTCACGAAATGGATCAATTCTTTCCTGCAAAAGGTAACTCTAACTTATTCTTGACTAGCTGATTCCCGCTACTTCGTCTATAATAATAATATCTCGATAGTTTGTTATACCTCAAAGAGATTAGACAGCGTTTTCGACGAAAGCTCCCAGGCGGCTTGACCTTTTCCGACACTTCCAACAATTATATCGCTGATACGTCGTGTGCCGGTGCAGGGGTTACTATGCCCAGACCTTTCTTCGGCAAGAAACATATGGCCCTGCAGTGGGTCTCTTATAGGCTGGAGATGATGATGTTCAAGTTTATGCTTTGCCACTAGTAATACCACAGATTTAAATTGAATTGTTTGCCTGGAAGAACTTGTTCTGACTGATGAGGTTTCCAAAACTGTGTGTGAATAGTGTTCGTTTTGTGAAATTTTTTATCATTTTATTAAATATTAGTCGACCCGTGCCCACTTCGTTGGGCGGTAATAGGCATTATCAAGCTACAACTTTTCTCTAGAACTCAATCATATATATCTCATAATTAAGGCAGCGTTCGTAAGAAACGTTTTCGTTCGACCATTTCTCTCTGACTTCCCAGATATTACACCCTACAACCTCACAAACTTCGACTTCGCACGCGTGGTATAGTTATTTTGAGCTAAGACGCAGCGGAAGCTCTCAAAAGGAAAAAATACCCTGATTTTAAAATATTTTTCATTGTTGCTCTGTTCCTATTGGTCTTAGCGTGATGATATATAGCCTATAACCATTCTCGATGAATGCGCTATATAACACTGAAAGAATTAGTATTTCCTGAGATTACCCCTTACAACGTCACAAACTCACTACGTCACAAACTTTACCTCTTTATAATATTATAGTATAGACTGTCAGAAGCTAAATCGAATTCCTTGATATCAGAGTACAATAGAGCATGTAAATTGTAGATAATATGTTAAGCAAAATTCCGATGCAAAGGTATTAATTAATGTTAATTAAAAATAACCTGGTATTATCGAATGCAATATTTAATCTTTGATAACATGTTGTAGGCTCTTGTTCCATTTCGCATAATGTATGTTCTCATCGGTAATTAGCTACGTGAGGTACTGCACGCGCATTCTATAATGAATGCGAGCTGGTTTGCTTCGTGACATGCTTCGGCGCGTCTCATTCGACAACAACTTATACAGCGTGCATAAGAAAGCACGAGTAGTTCAACATGTCAGGAAACTGAGAAAGTGTTGCCTCGATATAAACGAATTCCTGAATTAGGATTAACAATTACAGATCATGCTGTATATATTACTGAGAAATACAAGATGAGCTAAATCAAATTTTAAATGTTTATTTTTTTTACTGAACCCTTGACAGTATTACGCGGAAGCTCGAACTGAAGCCCGGTGTGAAGGCTAGTCAGAGCGGCCACAAAGATTCACATCAACCCTCCTTGGGATTATTTTGTTGTACCATTAAATGTTTATAATTATCACTATATAATATTATAAAACAAAGTACTCTGCCACGTCTGACTGTCTGTCTGCTTGCGATAAACCCAAAAACGACTGAACGGATTTACATACTGTTTTCAATAGTAGATAAAGTGAAAAGTGAATTGAGACAAAGAAGAATTAGATATATAATTTGTCAAGGTTTTCTTTTATTATCAGGGCGGTACAACGTCCGCCGTGCCCGCTAGTTACATATAATTACAAGGTCTGATAAGTGCGTCTTTTAGCTTTACAATTTTTCTGTGGGCTTTAGCTTTGGTAGGTATTGTGTCTGCTTGAGCGGCGCTAACGTTCGTTTTAAAAACGAAGATGTTCAAGATATATGAATTTCCTTAATGAACCGGATTGTGGGAAAGCACGTCTTGCTCCTGGATGAGGTACAGATGTTCTCAACCAAAAAACGTCCTGCAGTTCTTAAATGATTTAGGACTAGGCAGGAAGATTTAGTAATATGGGGCGACCACAATAGATCATTTACTGGTACAGTGATTCAGGACTAAGGCCTGTGTAGCCCCGAATAATAAGAATAGTTTGCTTGCTACATTGTCATTTTTAGGTAACAGAAAACTATCCACCTTTAGACTGTTTCTTACCACTTTTTTTTAAATATATATTATTGGTTATTTAGGGTAGGGGGAGGGGGGTGCAAGGTGGGCCTCCAGCGCTCTCACTGACGGAACGAAACGCAACAATGCAAGCACTGTTACTTCACGTCGGTTTTCTATGAGAGGGTGATACTGTGATACTTGAATGGCCCTCATACAAATATATACATCATTATTTATGGCTTTCGCCACCTTTTGGAAGAATGGTTAGGGGAGGTAGAGAGTGAAGAGAGGGGAGGGTAGGTGGGCCTCCGGCGCTCTCACTGACCGAACGAAATGTAACAATGCGTGTCTGTGTGTTGGGTGGTAGTACCGGGGGCGAGCCGACCCATTTATGCTGAAACCAGTAATAGCTTCAGCGTGCCTCTACCACCTCCGAATTGATTGATGACTGACTGCGTTTGATTGATGTGTGCTATTGTTTATTTCAGGCTCGTATGGAGGTGGACGACCTGTTCGTGGACCTGGCGGACGGTCGTCGTCTCCTCAAACTGTTGGAGATCATCAGCGGGGAGCGGCTGCCGCGTCCCAACAGCGGTCGCATGCGAGTACACAAGATCGAGAATGTCAATAAGAGTCTTAGTTTTTTACACACAAAGGTGAGGGTGTTTTTTTTAACACGCTTTTATTAGCTTCACCTGTATGTATGTACGTAACCGACCCCTTTGAGCTCGATTGTTCCTACTTTGAACGATCAGATTTAATTCAAACTTTGCACACCTGTCAAACGTCGATGACAATGCAATAATCCGAAAAAAAAAGTTTAAAAAATTTAACAAAAAAATGAAAAATAAATAATAGTTTAAAAAAACTAAAAAAAAACACGCTTTCATCTTCATATACATTTATTTCTAATTTACACTATTCTTAATCCAAATTTATTAAATTTTATTTTCTGTTTTTCAGTTGGATTTTTTATGGAAGTGTGTTTTATTAGTTTTTTTAAACTATTATTTATTTCATTTTTATCTTTGTGGCGCGATGATAATAAGTAACGCTGAGCCAAGAGATCGCAAGTTCCATGTGACATTACGGAACTTTGTATGATGGCTATTATTGTTATGTATCTAAGTTAGGATGTCTATTACTTACCAAGTTGGCTTTTTTGACTTGAGTATCGTTATCGTATCGATATCGTAGTATTAGGTATTAGTTGTTTGGGCACTGTTCAATGGCAACGGATTTTTGAAGTGTAAACTTCTGCACGCGCGTTGAGCGGTATTTTTTGGGTATGAGATAAATTTATGAATTCGCGTCATGACATGCTAGTAAGCGTGACCGGTCGTATTGTGCTTACGGCTTGCGTCGAACTAGCGACGCGTAGTATAACATGTGTACAGCTAATATTAATTTTTTGTATTGAGATTGTGCAGCCTCTATAAAAATGTAGGGGAATAGTAGCCTATGTAATTATTGTTCGGAGTGCCAATAATAAGGAGTGCGGAAAACCAGATAAATAATAAAAATTACTATTTACAAATTATGAAATGTAAATAATTCATTTAAAAATTCCAAAGAGAACATAGTTATTCAACTGTTTGAATTTTCACTTCAATCGGTGGTCGTTATGACTGCCTCGTCTTTTTTTTAATAATTTTTTTAGTCTCGTAGTGCAGTGGTAATAAGTACTATTGAGCCAAGAGATCGCGAGTTCGATGTGACATCAGTGAACTTTATAATGATGGCTATAATTGTCATATCTGTGTTTGGGTGTTAAATATATATTAACAGCGCCAAGTTATACTTCTTTTGACGCGTTAGGGACAAATGATGAGAGTAAATTTTTACGATTCGCGCGCACACCGTCACGAAAAACCGACACCCTGAAGTTAGCTATAGTCAACTTTTTCTATTATTAGTGTTGTTTTTTTCTACATACGTAGAATAAGGTGAAAAATAAAAATTTTCAAAAGTATAACTTCTAACGCGTGTACATAAGTACACACATACTTTTTTAGCGGTAGCCCATAGTAACTATTCCACGCGGTCGAAGTCATGGGCAGAAGCTAGTAATAATACGAGGCTATAAATATCCCACTATCCCGCAACGGGAATGTCCTGCAACTCATATATAAGGTCGGTCACCCTACTCCAAGCAAATGATTAGTACGGTAACAAATTATCGTGTTTCAGATTATCCTCCCACATTATTATTATTATTAGATCGTTATACAACACGCTTCAGCTACCACAAGTATAACAGATAAACAAATGCGAGTAAGAACACTCGATAAACATAAATTAATCTGATAAATACAGCGTTATCACCATCGACTCGATTCTTCATGTTATCAGGGAATGACATACTCGTACATTCATAATAAAATCAAGTTTCACCAATTAACCATAAATGCAGGCAATCTATATATTGAATAAGAATGTAAATCTAACGTTCGATTTTCGTGAAGAAAATTGTTGCAACTTGCACGTGTCTGGGAATAAATAATAGAATACATTCCAATCATTTTTAGAAATTTCTGTCTGTCTGTCTATTTGTATGAACACGCATCGCTGCTAAAGTGAAAGCTAAGGTTCACGATAAACCCTCATCAAGAATTTCATTAAAATCGGTTCACTCTATCAAAAGTTATTGTAGTTTTAATGAGGACGCGGTGTAAGTAGGAGAGAAAAGTAGACAAGTAAATGGACTTAATGCATTCAGGTGATTTTATTAGTTATTAATCACTGTTTTTTATATTAGATTCCACGCGGACGGAGTCGCGGGCATAGCTAGTAAATAATAAGTCAGTCGCCCTGACGGTTTAAACTGCTCAGGCACATATAGTGAAGGCGCGTTGCGCCGATGCGACTCCCACAGTTCGTCTAGGGGGTCTAACACCCACTCCCCCATGAGGGGTCTACCATCTCGACGCCTCAGACCGCAGTAAAGGCCAAAAGGCGTAAGAAGGCACCATGGGGCTTTAGTCCGTGCGAATCGGACACAACCCGTCCTCAGCCGCCCGGCGGGATGGGTATCCGTTAGGGTTCGCCCCATGTAATGATAAGCCACAAATAATTCCTCCCCTCCCTTACCCTCCCCTTCCCCCAAATATAGGCTGGCAACGCACTTGCGATTCCGCTGGTGTTATTAGTGTCTATGGACGGTGGTGATCACTTAACATCAGGTGACCCAGCTGTTCGTTTGCATCCTATGTCATAAAAAGTCTCGTAAGCACTAAAGAGGGGCAGAGGGTCTTTGAGTTGCTTATTTTTGATCACATAAATGATGGGGGGTAATGGATGTGTAGATCTGATGTGTAAGAGGCGCGGTCTTTTCCACTAGTATCCACTACCATCGCCCTAGTAGAGAACCACTGGAAGTTATTTCCGCAATAGACTATTTCTAATTTTGTTAACTGCTGCCTATGAATCGATAAGGAAACCAGAACAGACGATAAGATTCTTTTCCATAAGCAGGGCCGAGGAGGGGGGGGGGGCTCGTATAGGGATGATCGATATTAGAAAAACATCGACGTCGACATCGAAGTTAATAACGTTTTAAAAATCGATGTACGATAAATATCTATAGCAAAACATTGGTATGTCTAAAAACATCGATGTTTACAAAAGGTAATATAAGAAAAAAATTGACATTCTCAGTATTTTTGGGCATACTCTGTAAAAAAATTAAGTTTGTCAGTTGTTTTCCCTTTAGTCTGTTCTGTTGCTGGCACAGGAGTTAGGAATTTGGAAAAAAGTCTTTCTGAAGCTGTCCGCTTTTCCTTTGCAAATTCAAAGAAATAACCATTCGTACGGCTTACTTCGCTTACGTTGATCAGTGTCATCTAGTATTAAATAGTTGAACTTGATAGTTATTTAATGCCCAGCTAGTACATCCAACGCTAGTTGGCCCTAAAGGATACATTGACGTTTCGATATTTTATTCTCATAACATCGATGTGTCGATATTATTGGAATCAAAACATCGATGTTTTCTAACTAAATATCGATTTTTATTCACCATCTATGAATATCGATAATCCCTAGGGGGATGTATGAGCATTACTTACTTTTACAGACCAGAGGGAGGTTGCGGTCAGATATTACAATAATTCTGCTTACGTGATACTGGAAAGGCCTCTGACAGTCAAATACACAATCGTTTAATTCATAACTAAATCTCAGCTAATACATGTTTTAAACGGTCATGGAACTGAGATCATGTTCCTAAGCTTCTAAAAATGTGACGTCATTCATTAAGGTCATGAATCAGCTAGTACGGGAACACAAACTGGTTTTAGACCGTTTAGTTCTTTTTTTTCGACAACCAATATTCTTGACTATTACTGCCATTGTCGAGTAGGTAATTATATTACAAGTTTCTTGCGATAGTTTCAATGTTCTAACAAGACGGTAGCCCTTTTTGGTTTTGTGGCGTTTCAGAATTAACTAGTGGGCGCCCAGTGGTCGACGTTCGACCATAGTTCATTGATTTTTTTAAGTTGGAATTTTATTAGGGCTAATATCATTGTTGAATGTAGAATGAAAAAGGGTAATTGGAATTTAAGAGTAAAATAATACATACAGTCGAGCATAGCAACCTCCTTCACAACCTTTTTTGAAGTCCTTTATTGACAGATGTCAAAATATCTTTTTTATTTACATGTGTGTATATGTTGTGTAAAATTGAAGCAGTAGTGTGAGTAATGCATATTTTAATTAATTTAATGTACTTCTAATGTATTTTATATAAAATAAATAGCTTTCTGCACATCTCCTCCATATAAACTTTAACTATGCCAAATTTCACGTTCATCCGTTCGCGCATTTCTCTCAAAAAGGGATACAAAGTTTGGGCTTCACGTATTAATATATATGATGATGATGCCCCGCGGTTTTATTTTCCATCCAATTCACTTGTACAGAATAACCAAACTATATTACGTAGAATGTCACCAATATTACAAAATATAGAGTGTAATAACACAAGATTACGAATAGAATATAAAATTTTAATGGTGGTAGAGGCACGCTGAAACTATTACTGGTTTTAGCATGAATGGGTCGGCTCGTCCGGGGTACTACCACCCTCTCATAGAAAACCGACGTAAAGTAACAGTGCTTGCATTGTTGCGTTTCGTTCGGTCAGTAAGAGCGCCGGAGGCCCACCTCCCCTCCCCTCACCCCTCTCCTCTCCCACTCCCTCCCCTAACCCTTCCCCCAAAGGGTGGCAACGCACTTGCGACTCCTCTGGTGTTGTTAGTGTCCATGGACGGTGGTGATCACTTAACAACAGGTGACCCACATGTTCGTTTGCCACCTATGACATAAAAAAAAAAACCACTGCATGACAGTCCAAGATCCCGCCAAAAACTCCCATAACATGGTTCTTACTGTATAGAGATTACTTGGTATATATTTTCTTAGTTAGTACAGCCCTGTGAGGACGGGGCACGCAGCTAGTGTCTTTACATGCTTGTGGCCTGAGGAGTTTTTGACAGTATCTTAGTTTTTTTGATTGAAGAAGGCGTTACTTTGCGGAAATTTATTAAATATTATAGTGGACGCTTTTTGCACTTCCGCCTGGAATTGATTGAACACTGCTACGTCTAAACGTGTTTCGCTCCTTCACGGAGCATTTTCAGATCGATGTTGACTCTTCTCGCTTCCGCTCGCATCGGAAGTGCAAAGTAGCGTCCACTATAATATTTAAGTATCTTAGTTTGTCATATATAACAGATATATGAGTGTACATAATCGGAGACATATCGTTATATGTCACATTTATCTATACTTCTAAACTAATACTAGCGGGCCCGGCAGACGTTGTACCGCCCTGATTATAAAAAAATCCTAGACAAATTATATACCAAAATGTTTCTCATGAATCACTTTATCCATTGTTGAAAACCGCATAAAGATCCGTTCAGTAGTTTTTGAGTTTATCGCGAACAGACAGACAGACAGACGCGGTAGGGGACTTTGTTTTATACTATGTAATGAAGAAGATTATAAAGAGGTTATAGTTTGTGAGTTTGTGACGTTGTACGGGAGTAATACCAGGAATGACTGGTCCGATTTGAAAAATTCTTTCAGTGTTATATAGTTCATTTATCGTGGACGGCTATATCATCATGCTAAGACAAATAAGAGCGGAGCACTAATGAAGAAGGTTTTATTAAAATCAGGGTGTTTTTCCTCTTGAGAGCATCCGCTAACGCTATTAGCCCAAAATAACTATTCCACGCGATCGAAGTCGCGGGCGGAGGCTAGTAACACATAAAGTATTAAAAGAATCCTTTTTCCACATAATTTTAATTCTTTAACATCTTAGATATTCATTAAGATTCTATACTGTAAAATGCAGTTTTAATCTTAAGTTACAACAGTGGATTTTATTCTACGTGTTTCTAGTATCGACTTTAATGTAATATCGATGAATGATTATCGACACATTCGCAACACTAGGTGTGAGTCTCGCAACTACGTGTGAAGCCCGAGTAATTCTAACAAACGAATACAATGTCCTTCTAAGCTGTTATATGGGTTCCCACATTCATTCGATACGTTTTAAACGCGTTTACTTTATTCTTACACTACATCGTTCGTTCCTCTGAAAATAAAACCTGGATTAATTGTGGACCGTCTATTAGTATTTTTTTTTTTATTATAGCAATTCTGAGGTTACTAATTAGTGACCTATAACATAAAGATAATTACTAGGACGCGACGTCGATCTTCATAAAAGCCGCCAATTACGATGGCCTACATAGTGACATTAAAATCGATGACCTCACACTTTCCTAACCTCCGCTAGATGGCGTCATCTTATGATGTCACCTCTTGACTTGTTTAAAATGTACCTACTCTTCATCGAAATATTTTTTTTCTATCGTATATCATCTATACATATAATAAGAATGTAAATCTAATGTGTCTGTACCTTTCGAATTTTGTGAAAAAATTGTTGCAGGTATCTAGGAATAGGTAATAGAATACATTTCAATCATTTTTAGAATTGTCTGTCTGTTTGTATGAATACGCATCACTGCTAAAGTACTGAGGAAGGTTTTCGTAAATAATTTATCAAAGTTTTGGAACGAAGTTCCTTATCGCGCGTTGTGAAAGGCGGCTAGACGGAAAAAAAATCTTACGAAAAGTTGTAACGACACTTTTTGCTATAGTAAGCTATTGTAAGCTGTGCGGCGTGCGCATGTTTCTCTGTCTGTCTGTCTCTCTGTCTCTTATAGAAAGCAAGCCAGATATTTTCATTTCTACTTCGCATTGAACAGTGTGGTGTTGCGACGATTATTTTTGTTGAGTGTATACCGGTTTTTTGTAAATAATAAATAATAATAACAATAAAAAATATTATTATACCTTAAAAAAAAATTACAATTCCTTCACTAATTAATCGAAAGGAACTTCGTTTCATCCGGGTGTCCCTTGACACGTCTCAAGTTTTTTTTTTGTTACAAAAAATTTTATATATTTTTTTTTATTACGACAACGCAACAGGTACCGCTACTCAAATATATTAAAAATACTACACACACTGCATTCTACAAGCGCTTACCTATATTATCATAGAATTTTTATTGTATCTAGAAATTAATACATTCATAATCAAATCAAATCAAAATATCCTTTATTCAATTTAGGCCCTGAGAAGGCGCTTATGAATGTCAAAGCTACTACCGGTTCGGATAAACAGCCCAGTCATCGAGAAGAACCGGCAAGAAACTCGATCTGGTTTATTTTTTCATGTCATATATTTCTATAGTAATATAAATATTCACATTCGTTATTAGTGGATGCACAGAGAGGGGCGTCATTTCCAGACGTCACAATCGTTCACGTATTGACACATCACATCACATTCACATCAAACTATATATGAACTGAAAAATTTGACATTTTAAGTAGTCTGGTGAAACTGTAAAGACTCCAACCGGTCAATAGCATAGTCAGATAGAAAACAAAAAAAATTAACATTTTAAAACGTGGTAAGGATTTCTAACACGAAAATTTATCTTCCAGGTACGGTTGGAGTCGATCGGTGCTGAGGACATAGTCGATGGGAACCCTCGCCTCATTCTAGGTCTGATATGGACCATAATTCTTCGTTTCCAAATCCAAGAGATCGAGATCGATGTGGTGAGTTCTTAGACTCCAGAAATTCATAAGGTTTACCTAGTTTTTAACGTGGTCAATTATATTTAAGGTCATTTAAACTTTACAAGATTTAAGGTCTGAATATAACCTTTTTTTTTTAAATGTCATAGAAGGCAAACGAAAATGTGGGTCAGCTGATGTTAAGTGATCTCCATCGTCCATAGACACTAACAACACCAGGGCAGTCGCAAGTACGTTGCCAGCCTGTGTTTGGGGGTTGGGGAGGGGAAGTGGAGTGGGAGAACAAAGGGGAGGTGGGCCTCCGGCGCTCTCCCTGACCGAACGAAATGCAACAATGCAAGCACTGTTACTTCACGTCGGTTTTATGTGGGTCCGGTGATACATCACCGGGCGGCCTGTGTTTGGGGGTTGGGGAGGGGGAGGGGGAAGGGGAGTGGGAGGAGAAAGGGGAGATGGGCCTCTGGCGCTCTCACTGACCGAACGAAACGCAACAATGCGTGCACTGTTACTTCACGTCGGTGTTTCCGTGTGTCGGCTGGTAGTACGGGAGCGAGCTGACACATTCATATTGACACCAGTGGCTCTCTAATCTCACCTGGGACTATTAAAAAAGGCACTGAAACTCGCTTTTCATGTTCGATAGTACAGTGGTGATATCTTTGGTGTTGCATAGACGAACATTTACCATCAGGTGGGCTGCCAGCGTGTTAGCTGCCCTTTGATATAAAAAAAATGTTGAATATTTGTGTGGTCTTAAATGGTGACATGCCAAACTTGGAGGAAGACAGAATTTCAGCTTAAAGGCGGTATTTAACTTGGTGTACATTAGAAAAGAACAAGTTCTTTTTCATAGGAACAAGTTGAATATTTGAATGTACATCGTTCCGTATCCAAAAAAGTACTCTCCAACTCCTCAACTCTTGATCGTGTTAGTTCTGTGTGTTGAAAAAAGCATTATTTATTGCATATAAGCATTATTATTATTTGCTTCTGGAAAACACGCTGTCTAATCGTATTCTGGCTACCAATATACGGGCTCTGACTAGTTTGGTAGCCACTGTAAAAGTAATTGTACTTATACATAGAGAGACAAAAGAAAATCCACGACCTGCTTAAATGAGATCATTATCGTTTGCCCCAATTATTTCTTCATTGATATCAACTCCTCTGCTAGTCGTCATAGACCTTCGATCAACAATAACTAGATAAAGGGTCACACACAAAATCGATGCTAAAAACTTTCCGCGTAAATATATACTTATGTGTAGCTATTTGTTTACTAAGAAAGGGAGAAAAAAAGTTTTAAAACAGTTTTAAGTTCAACCTAATTACAACCATAACGCCTAGTAATAAAGTCACAAATGTTTAAAATATTATCTAATACTTACAATAAAACGAGCAAAGCAATAAATTACTCCCGTCACAAATGAAAAGACAACATAAATAACATTTTGTGTGAATTGAACCTTAACACGTAATGAATAAAGTACGTTTTCCCGTTATTGCGCGTGTTTATGAGGGGCGAGGCCAAACATTTGTACCACAGGTTTAAAATCGTTAATTGTGTTCAAAATTTGATATTATTTGTTAGTTTATAGCTTAAAATATAACTTATTCAACATGTATTTAGCGAAACTAAGATACTCCGGCCGTTAAATTATTTTTTCGGTTATTATTTTTGCATCTTTTGAATACACTGCGGCATGTGAAACGGGCTTACATTGGCTGTGTTTCAAACAAACTAAACAAAATAAGGGCACACATTTGAAGTGAGCTCTTATTTACCGAGACGTATTTTTCGTGCCGACCCTTTACAGACCACTTTAAGAATCACAGATGTAGATGAGTGAAGTTGTTTATATTCTCATTCAATCAGGACGAAGAGAATGAATCGTCTGAGAAGAAGTCTGCGAAGGACGCGTTGCTGCTGTGGTGCCAGCGCAAGACGAGCGGCTACCACGGCGTTCACATACACAACTTCAGTGACTCGTGGCGTTCCGGTCTCGGGTTCAATGCGCTCATCCACGCACACAGGTAAAAGCCACATACATATTATTAATTTTAACAAAAAAAAAAATGTCTTAACTTTATTTTTGTCACCCAATCTTCTACTATAACCAATTATTAACCCCCTTTTTTAATTCTCAGAAATTACTAAACATTTTTCGAATGACTTCTCAATATTAAGAAATGAAATTTTTATATGCAATCAATAGTATATAGGTTGTTACAACTCACATCACCTTATCATTCAGTAAGAACATACTGTATTGTTGATGTCTTAGATCACGTCCTTTTTGAAGGTATACTTCTTTTGGCGCGTTAACCAAACCCTCTTATAATATATCAAACAGTAAATACTTACTAATATTGTAAATGCGAATGTGGATTTGTTTGTTTGTTATGTATTCACGCCTTAATATATAGGTTATCATGATGAGAGTAAATTTTTACGATGCACGCGCACACCGTCACTAAAAACCGACATCCTGAAGTTATTACGATGCGCGCGCACACCGTCACGAAAAACCGACACCCTGAAGTTATTACGACGCGCGCGCACACCGTCACTAAAAACCGACATCCTGAAGTTATTACGATGCGCGCGCACACCGTCACGAAAAACCGACACCCTGAAGTTATTACGACGCGCGCGCACACCGTCACGAAAAACCGACACCCTGAAGTTATTACGAAGCGCGCGCACACCGTCACGAAAAACCGACACTCTGAATTTATACGATGCACGCGCACACCGTCACGAAAAACCGACACCCTGAAGTTATTACGATGCGCGCGCACACCGTCACGAAAAACCGACACTCTGAATTTATACGATGCACGCGCACACCGTCACGAAAAACCGACACTCTGAATTTATACGATGCACGCGCACACCGTCACGAAAAACCGACACTCTGAAGTTATTACGATGCGCGCGCACACCGTCACGAAAAACCGACACTCTGAAGTTATTACGATGCGCGCGCACACCGTCACGAAAAACCGACACTCTGAATTTATACGATGCACGCGCACACCGTCACGAAAAACCGACACTCTGAATTTATACGATGCACGCGCACACCGTCACGAAAAACCGACACTCTGAATTTATACGATGCACGCGCACACCGTCACGAAAAACCGACACTCTGAATTTATACGATGCACGCGCACACCGTCACGAAAAACCGACACTCTGAATTTATACGATGCACGCGCACACCGTCACGAAAAACCGACACTCTGAATTTATACGATGCACGCGCACACCGTCACGAAAAACCGACACTCTGAATTTATACGATGCACGCGCACACCGTCACGAAAAACCGACACTCTGAATTTATACGATGCACGCGCACACCGTCACGAAAAACCGACACTCTGAATTTATACGATGCACGCGCACACCGTCACGAAAAACCGACACTCTGAATTTATACGATGCACGCGCACACCGTCACGAAAAACCGACACTCTGAATTTATACGATGCACGCGCACACCGTCACGAAAAACCGACACTCTGAATTTATACGATGCACGCGCACACCGTCACGAAAAACCGACACTCTGAATTTATACGATGCACGCGCACACCGTCACGAAAAACCGACACTCTGAATTTATACGATGCACGCGCACACCGTCACGAAAAACCGACACTCTGAATTTATACGATGCACGCGCACACCGTCACGAAAAACCGACACTCTGAATTTATACGATGCACGCGCACACCGTCACGAAAAACCGACACTCTGAATTTATACGATGCACGCGCACACCGTCACGAAAAACCGACACTCTGAATTTATACGATGCACGCGCACACCGTCACGAAAAACCGACACTCTGAAGTTATTACGATGCGCGCGCACACCGTCACGAAAAACCGACACTCTGAAGTTATTACGATGCGCGCGCACACCGTCACTTCAGGGTGTCTGAAGTTAGCTATAGTCAACATTTTATTTCTTTGTATTAAAACTTTAAATGTATTAAATACCTTTTTTCTATTGTTAGTGTCGTTTTTTCTACAAACGTAGAATAAGGCGATTTGAAAAGATTTTTATCTTGTTACGCCAAAGGACGTATAACTTCTAACGCGTGTACATAAGTACACACACAATTTTTTTAAGATCATGTCACCATCATTTCGAATTTAATGGCTTTTACAGGCCGTATTAACCTCTACCAAAGAAATAATCTTACTGATTGATGATCCCCAGGCCAGACTTGTTCCGTTGGGCGGAATTGCCTGTAAACGATCATGTCGAGACACTGAACCATGCCTTCGACGTCGCCCACAACCACCTCGGGATACCTCGTCTCTTGGACGCGGAAGGTGAGTCACTAATATATATAATTAACTACCTTCTGCTGGCGACTTCGTTCGCGTGGAATAGTTACTTTTGACTAACGCTAGTTTTAACTCGCGACTTGGTTTACGTAGAAGATGAAAATATTTTTAAATAATATGTACGTTAACCCCGATTTTGAAACATTCTTCAACGGTGCTCCGCTCCTATCCAAATGTATGTATGAAATCCTAGTACTGATCCCACTTCTGAATATTTTTAACTATAAGGCTATTAACTAATATGAATTTAATTGTTTTTTTTTAATGCCACCGTTATGGCAAACAAGCGTGCGGTCTATCTGATGGTAAGTAGTCGTCGCAGGCTATAAGGTTGCAACAGTAAAAGTGACATTTTTTTTATTCCTCTTTTAAAGAATCCCATACTGTACTCCTAGTAGCGAACGAAAAAGAACATCTTGAGTAATTCTGAACATTTGAGATATGTTCTCTACTAGTTTGTTATGGGATGATAAAAAATGATTTCTCTGTATCTTATATTATCAATACCTCATAATTCCTGGCTGTCTTTTCACCAAAGCCTTCTCACTTTTGTTCAGAAATGGGATATTTTAAAGCTGGTTATAGACAAAAGGCACGAAAGAAGTTATTTTTGAACATCAGAAATTACCAGTTTTTTGTATGACCAGCTAAGTTTTTTTATCTTCAAATAGAGGCGGGATTAAGAAGCGGGATATTTTTAAACATATCGTAGTCAAATATTTAAAAAATATTTTTCCAAATCCAAAATTATTTGAGCATTTTATATGACTTTCAAAGGTTTTCTTTTACTCAAACAAAGGCCCTTGTTCAGAACTGAGTTATTCTTCAGCTGGATATAGACAAAGAGAACAAATTCTCAGCATCAAAAATAACAGTATTTTGTATGTGAAGGAAAGTTTTTCTTTTCTTCAAATAGAGACTCTTGTTCAGAGGTTGAATATTTTTAAACTTATCATAGACAAATAAGGTACAAAAATATTGTTTCTTTTTTCAAATAAAGGCCTTTGTACAGAAGTGGGATATTTTTGCTGGTTATAGATAAAGGAAACAAAAAAAATGTCAACATTAGAAATTATCAATATTTTGTATGACTCACTTAAATTTTTCATTCTTTAAAAACAAGTCTTTGTCCAGAAGTGGGATATTTCTAAATGTTCTATAGGCAGGTATATTCAATTCAAGTGAAGGGTGATGGGAGGATGGTGTAATAGTTTGAGCAGTCAACTCATCGCCTCCGTTGTATTGTATTATGGTTTCGAATCCCATATGGGAGAATTATATGTGTCATCCTCAGATATCCCACGAGAGTTTTTTGTCAAAAAAAAAATAATATAATTGTGGTTATAAAAAAATAATAATAATATGATTTGATGATCAGACGTGGACACACACAGACCGGATGAGAAGTCAGTGATGACGTACGTCGCGAGCTACTACCACACCTTCGCCAGGATGAAGAACGAACAGAAGAGCGGAAGGAGAATCGCTAATGTGAGTTCATTGTTATTTCTGTTTGTTTGTTTCATTAAACATTTCAAATAGGCAATGGAGACCGTTTCTCCGTTAAGAACATTTCCCTCCTCTGTTTTTGAGAAGATTTTCTTCATTCCATTTTTTTTTGTAGCTATTGGCGAGCTTCTGTGTTGTTAATTAAAAAAAATGGAAAAAGTGTTTCTTCTCTATGGTCGAAGTGCGACGACTGGACGAGCGCTCGTGCATATAAATCTTGAAATGATTTATGTTACTCAAAACCTTATCGAAATTGGTGGCATGGTTAAGAAAACATAAGGGGACATACCCACATATGTGGAAAACAAATTAATTTTAGATCGTAGATCGGAGTTAGTATATAATTGACGTTTGCAGATAATCGGGCAATTGGTGGACTGCGACGGACGCAAGACCGAGTACAGCAAGCTGATGACGACGCTGCTGGAGTGGATCCGGCTGAAGATCCTCGAGCTGAACGGACGCGACCTCCCGAACTCGCTGGACGGCATCCAGCGGCTCCTGCTCGCCTTCAAACAGTACAGGACTGTTGAAAAACCACCCAAGTACGTTTATATATGATTTTTTCCTGTCGCTACGGCGATGATTTGTTTTAATAAAGTTAAATAAACTTTCTTTCAAAGAGCGAAATAAGGGAAATATTTGCTTAATGAAATCGCGGAAGCTTTTGCCAGTGTCAGTTTTAAGTAAATCTTCGAAAATGTTTGTTATGTATTTTTTTATAGTAGAACAGTATAATAGTATCTAAAATGTAAGAATAATTAATTAAAAAAATAATCGCTACTACTGAGATATTTGCGATTTAACAGCAATCGCCCCTGTTGTACAGACCCGCATAGCTGCGGAGCTGTTAAATATACCTGATTCCGAAAGGCTACAAACTACAAAGAGTCATTTTGACGGGTCTATAGCCATGTGGTCAGGTTGTAGTCACCTAATCGGGTACAGCTCTCAAATGTAAGGGGGGACGTCTATCGTTAATGACGTAATGTTTACGAGGGGGGCGCTGAAAGTGTGACATAATGTTGGGAAGGGGCAGAGAGATTCTAAAGAAATAAAATTTTGCGTGACCTATTGTGATGAAGGGTTCATTAAGGCATTTTTATCCCCCGCCCTCAGATTGAGAATCTATCAGTAAAGACATATGTGTGTTGTTGCAACCGCTGCAATAGTAAACTAATAATGAATTTATCTTCTAGATATAAGGAACGTTCCGAGATCGAAGCGTTATATTTCGACATAAACACGATGCAGAAGAGTTTAGTCGGCGAAGCCTGGGCCCCGCTCGAGGGACAGCTCCCGCAGGACCTGGAGAGGGCCTGGCAGAAACTGGAACAGGTCAGTGGATTCTAGACTTGTGACTATATATGTTAATAGAAAGCTCCCGTCAGGAATATTGGGACCTACCCTAAAAAAACGGGGAAAGCTATAAAAAGCGTAGTGAAAAAAGAGTGGGGATCATTCTCGCGCAGATCGTCGGACTGTTCGGACGTCTACAGATGACGTCATACTTTTATGGCTCTCTTAACGTACAATTAACCAAGGCTTTTTTGAGAGCAAGTCAGATTGAGAACAGTTGGTCGATTAATCCGGCGACAGTTGTTATAATTTACTTGAAATGGGAAATAGTATTATATAAATAAGTAATTCAATATAATAGTTTAATTTGGAACATATTATCTAAAGGAACAATTCAATATACACTATTTATTTATTGATTCTTGGAGTTAATTAGTGTTGATACTATATTTCTTTCTGTCTCAATTAATTTTTTTTTTTATTGTTATTTTCTTTACTTAACTAGCTGAACCGGAGACGTGTTACTGTGGCTCGGTTATTAATGTTGAATTAAATTATGATAAAATATTTGGTATTATGGGGTAATGAGTCTGTC
Source organism: Antheraea pernyi (assembly GCA_015888305.1). NCBI lineage: Eukaryota > Metazoa > Arthropoda > Insecta > Lepidoptera > Saturniidae > Antheraea > Antheraea pernyi. Next base: position 315,689 of record MU158709.1, read on the forward strand.
TAAAACTGTCAGAGTTAAGAACTGAAAATTCAATTAAAATTCGATAAAAAATTCAAAATTAAAATATAGCGCCCTCTATGAGATATCTATAACAGTCGGTCCTACAGTTGTCAGTCATCAAACTAATTTAAAGCGCCATCTGTTGGAAACTTCGTAAACTTACAATTTAATGACAATAATCAACATCGACAAGTGTGTATTTTTTGTAATTAAAAAATGTTGAGGCCATTAATCATAATATAAATTATTCTATCTCTCATGTTGGACCAATTTATACACAAAATACCGACGTTTCCTGAAGATCGGTTCCGTAGCTTCAGAGTTCATCGTGCACAAACATTATGACACTGGATATTTACAAATAAAAGATAGTGAAATAGATTTTGTTCTTATATGTATGTATGGGGGTCGATATCGCACGGTTCTAGAACTATAATTAAATAAACCGAAACAATAGGGTCTTGTTTGTCTATGGTTTTTGTTACACATAACGGTTTTAATAGACTTATATTATTCCTTTGATAATTTAAACAGGAATTCACATAGCTTGGTTATACTATTTTGTTTATGTACATAATATAAATAATTTAGTTTTATTTTCATCCATATAATAACGGGTTCGATTTCCAGGCGGAGCACGCGAGAGAGATCGCCCTGCGAACTGAATTATTGCGTCAACAGAGATTAGAACAACTCAACTACAAGTTCAACACAAAGGTAATAAACACATAAATCATATTTATTTAATGATCAAAACTAATAGAATATCTGTAACCTTCGCAAGTCTATATCGCTGCATGTACTGGGCACTGTTCTTGGAATCTATACTAATATTATAAAGAGGTAGAGTTTGTGAGTTTATGGCGTTGTAAGGGGTAATCTCAGGAACTACTGGTCCGATTTGAATAATTCTTTCAGTGTTATATAGCTCATTTATCAGGGAAGGTTATAGGCTATATATCATCACGCTAAGACCCATAGGAGCGGAGCAGCAATGAAGAATGTTGCAAAATCGGGGTATTTTTTTTCTTTTCAGAGCTTCCACTGCGTTTTAGCGCAATATGACCATTCCACGCTTACGTATTACCGCCCAACGAAGTGGGCACGGGTCGGCTAGTCGTCTATATACGTATCGTTATATTTCAAAATGAGCTAAATCCAATATTAATCATTCATATACAATGTTTTTTTTTAAGATTTTCAGTTTTTATACACCGAGAACTTCAAATTTTGCCCTCCATAAAGATTTTAATATTTTATTTATTTATTTTACAAGTCAAAAATTTTAAGATCTTGAAAAATAACGTAAAATATTAGGTGCAGCTAAAATTCGAAATGTAACGAATCGTATATTAATTTTAATTAAAAAAAATATGTTATCCGTTAACAATGAAACAAATCTTTATGAAAATAAAAATGAAATTGCTACAATACAGTGTTTATCCTGTGTTTGTTTGTTTGAGCGTATAATTTTCACACTAATGCCGTAATTTATAGATGACCCCTTTCTAATTTATACCGAAGATAATATACTGTCGTTATTAAGGTGAGATGTTGTCCCACAGTCGGTTCTCCGCAAGGGATATCTGAAGGAGATGATCCAAGTGCTGTCGGACCCTCGCTACGGGTCCAACCTGGCCCAAGTCGACGCTACCGTGAAGAAGCACGAGGCCATCTCCGCTGATATACTCGCTAGGTAAGTCGTGATGACATTACTTGTGGTCCTTCGAGCCGCTATGTGTTATGGGGTACAACTGCATTTATTACTATAAATATAGGGGAATTACATATTCATTATCTTAGTAACTTCAAGTGGCAAGTGGTGTTATAATCTGACCGCAACCGCTGTACCGGACCTTAGGTATGTTCGGGGAGGTGGGGAGTGGGATGAAAACCTATCAAAGCGATACGATATCAAAGCACAATTATTTTAAGCTGTATATTTATGAATATAATTATATCAAATCCCTGTTTATGTAATATGTTTTTTACATAAGTACAAAGAAAGAACCGATATAATTGAAATGAATCTTTCATTCTTGGAAAGATAAAATCTCTGTAGCCATTTGTTAAAAGAAAAAGTGACTGATGATTGAAACAAAAAATTAAAAACTATTTATTAGATAAATAAGTTACACTGATATAGAGATTCTCAAGATAACGCACGACCAATCTTGAGATATTTTATCTCATGTGTGTCTGATATAGAGAGTCCCTAACAAGTGTTTAGTTAGGATAGTATAAGGAAATGTGATGATTGGTTTTGTTGTTTGTTGATATAGGAATGTATATGAGGCATTCCACTCTAAATCGGATGGTTTTAATATTTTTTTTTTATTTCCTCAATTTTGTGATATATTGTAATACCTCTGAAAATAGTCACGTTGGTAATGAATTGTTCAAAAGGTAGTCAATTTCAGTTTTATGAATATCATTTTCATAAAAATGGTCCACATTTGATATTTATTTTAGATTTCCTGTTTTTAATTTTTGACATGATAACGTGTTATAAACCGATTCCGTCCGGCTGCACTCCCATGACTCATTGTCACGTTCCGTCTGAGCGCTCGGTGCAAGCGAGAGCGCTGAACAAGCGATAGAGAGACGCGATCGGCCTAAGCGTTCGGCTTGTATAGCATCTATCTTTCTCTTACCTCACTTGCCGATGCGTCCGAGTCGCTATTTGGATATAATTTTCTTTAAAATGGTCCAAATTAGACGTTTTTGTTTTGATTATCTGTTTTGATTATTTATCTTAACGGTGGTAGAGTCACGCTGAAACTATTACTAGTTTCAACATGAATGGGTCGGCTCATCCGGGGTACTACCACCCGACCCATAGAAAATTGACCTGAAGTAACAGTGCTTGCATTGTTGCGTTTCGTTCGGTCAGTGAGAGCGCCGGAGGCCCACCTCCCCTCCCCTCTCCTCTCTCCTCTCCCTCTCCCGTAACCCTTCCCTCCAAAGTGTGGCAACGCACTTGCTACTTTTCTGGTGTTGTTAGTGTCCATGGACGGTAGTGATCTCACTTAACATCAGGTGACACACATGTTCGTTTGCCACCTCTTCTTCTTCTTCTTACCCTTATCCCACATAAGTAGGGTCGGTACAACATGTTTCTCATGTTGTGGTATATGATTTATTAATTTATGTAAATGTATTTCTCGTTTGCCACCTATGACATAAAAAAAAAATGTTCAAATGTAGCGCGTAATTCCCCATATGTATCGTTGATGTGTGTGCGTGTGTGTTTGCGTCGTCAGGACGGAGCGGTTCGAGGACCTGTCGGCGATGGCGGCGGAGCTGGTGCGGGAGCGGTACCACGGCGCGGAGGCGGTGTCGCGCACGGAGCAGGCGGTGCTGGTGCGCTGGCGGGAGCTGCTGGAGCTGCTGGAGCGGCACCGGCTCTCGCTGGGCCTGCTCGCCAAGCTCATGGCGCTGCTGAGGGAAGCCGACACCGTCAGGCACACCCTCGTCGATATGAAGGTATTATGGAACTATGTAACAACAACAAAAAGAATTTACTATGTCGCTTTCGAGCCATTTATAATATGAGGCCTCGCGAATCATTAAAGACTAAGTTTTAGGAATTCGGTATCTTAACTCTGCCCTGCAAAAACTTAGATATGTTAGATCTAGTAAAAGACCAGCATAATTTAAATACTAGAAACAGGAACAAATTGGTCATTCCATGCTTCAGGCTCACTAAATCCAAAAACAGATTTTTAGGTAATAGTGTTCGGTTTTATAATAAAGTCCCAAAACGCATTACCGATTTGCCGGATAGTGAGTTCAAGAACCATGTCAAGCGGGTTTTAATATCTAAAGGCTATTATAGGGTGGATCAATACGTGAACGATTGTGACGTCTGGAAATGACGCCCCTCTCTGTGCATCCACTAATAACGAATGTGAATATTTATGTTACTGTACAAATATATGACATAAAAATATAAACCATATCGAGTTTCTTGCCGGTTCTTCTCTATGACTGGGTTGTTTTCCGAACCGGTGGTAGCTTTGACGTTCATAAGCGCCTTCCGAGGGCCTAAATTGAATAAAGGATATTTTGATTTTGATTGATTGCTTTTATAAAATAGATTAGATCATAATTCATGTTGACATTCAATAAAACCAAAGAGAATTATAATTATTTCAGTGCTTTGATAAGTTACAAACTTCCTAAATTTATTTTTTCTAATTTTTTTATTAATCAATCTATTGATGATAGGGCAAAAAAACGTAGTACTTTTTGTTGTTGTTGTTATTAAACTTTGTTGTTATTAATGATATGGAAAATTCGTCAATAACTTTTGTATAGAGCATCAAAAGAACTACAAAATTGCCATTTAAGTTTGTATTCCATCTCTATAGTTTAGCTGCAAAAGATAAAAAAAACACACAAAATTTCACTTCGCAGTTTGCAAGTGACAACAATGTACAAAAAAAAATCCCTATATTATTTATATGTGAAAATTTAAAGTTCGTTGGATGACCTCTTAAAATTGTAATTTAGAGCTGTCCTTTGAACATAATATTTGTTGGGATATATACTATGGTATTATGGGGTGAGAGCGAGAAAAAAAAATATCGACCTTTTTTGCCACACCCCAGTGTCACACCGTTTATTGTGACGCCCTAAAGTTCTGTCTGGTAGTATAGGTGAAATGTTTGTGTTTTAACAGATAGAAGTGTCGAGAACGGTTACGTAGTTATGACGGCATGAGAGTGCGTCATGCCGCTTGTCGTGATCGCATAAGGTTTTATCCGGCAATAGAGGTCTAACGTTTGTGCCTGTGTAGTTATGATGGCATAGGATTGCGTCACGCCATTTTCCGTGAAAGCACGAGGTTCGATCTAGCAGTAGAGATGTAACGTTTGTGTTTGTAGATAAGAGAGTCGAGAGCGATGAGGTAGAAGAGGCGGGCGTCATGCCGTTTTCCGTGATGGCATAAAGTCCAATCTGGCAGTAGAGGTGTTAACGTCTGTGTTTGTTGTTGTGTGGCAGAGCCAGTTCGAGTCGGAGGAGGTGGGCCGTCACCTGGTGGACGTGGAGCGGCTGCTGCAGGCGCACGCGCTGCAGGAGCTGCAGCTGGGCGCCGTGGACGAGAGCATCCGGCGGCTGGTGCGGCTCGGCGCGAGCGCGGAGGGGCCGCCGCAGCCCACGCGCCAGCTGGCGCAGCAGCTCGCACACCTGGAAGACGCTTACGACAGGTAAATAACATAACAACAATACTCTCTAACTGACCCTGAGCGTTGAAGATCAGTTTTAAAAAAATGTGCAGCCGGGGAACCCCCTTCAGGAACGAAGTTCCTTACATTGACAGCACTCATTTGCTCGTGTGCTCATTTGCTTGTAGTAGGTTCAATACACACATGTACATAGAGCATATTCGTTACGTGACGATTTCTAACAAATCACAATAACCCGTAAACCGCTTTAAGAAACTTAGTTCCAATAACAAAAAATGTCTGAGTGTCGTGAAACATTCCGGTGAAACTAAGTTCCGTTCATAGTATTACAGCTAGATTACATACAATAATTTTGTAAATCGAATGTGTCTGTTGTTACAAAATACGTGTAGTCAGTCGTCGGTCGGTTAGGAAAACCAAGTAACACTCTGTAAGCACTGTGACTATTTATCCGGGCAGAGTAACGCCTTACAATAACTTCCACATAGAAGTGCCCCCAAATTAATGATGTCTTGCCTTTTATAGGCCGACCTCTCTAATAGGGTTGCGGTTGTGTCAAAGTTCCGATCGTGTGTAGGACATGTTAATGTCAGGGATCAATGTCAAAAAAAAAAAAGGATGAGTGTCGTGAAACACTCAATTGAGATAAAGTTCCTGTTTTGTGCGTAAAGGTGCTGGTTCAAAGGGGGGGTTTTGCGAAATAAGGGATGCGGACTCACCGATGTTGATTCTGCTGGTTTCACTTCACTTCACTCGCGGCGATATATATTATGCACTATATATGATTCAGTGTCTATGCGCTTTTTACAAAATAGTTTAGAATAGTAGTAAATGGTGACTACCAATTCTTGCGTATGAAGAGATCGTTTTTTTTTGTTGCGTCCGCGGTAAGCATCGTGGCGTAAGTGACAGATGATTGGTAGTAAAAGGAGGCGGAAGGGACGCTTGTGCGTTCGGAAACATGATTATATAAAATGCGCGTCAACAGTTCCTTTCCTAGTATATTATCTATACATATAATAAAAATGAAAAATCTAAAGTGTCTATACTATTTGTGAGTGTAATTTTTGTGTAAGAAATGTCTGTCTGTCTGTTTGTTTGTTTGAACACGTATCACTGCTAAAGTACTGCGTTCACGACAAAATCACACCAAGGAAGTATAAAGTATATCTTCGAGTAACATTGTTTTTGGAGTTTTTGGCGGTATCTCGTCTCTCATGTAGTGGATTTTATTTTTTATTCATAATCTTGTGTTATTTGACTCTATACTGTGTAAAATTGGTGGTGTTTTATGTAATATAGTTTGTTTATTGTGCATAAGTGAAGTGAATGGAAAATAATACCACGGGCCATGAATTCTGAGATGCCACAAAAATTCCATGGAAAGTTCTAACAAGTTGGCCACCATCTTGTTAGTTCATTGAAATTATATCAAGAAACTTGTAATATCGATACTCACTTGACAATGGCAGTGATGGTCTACTAGAAGACTGGTTGCCAAAATGGAATGGAAGAACTTGTAATACTACTTGACAATGGCAGTAATAATCTAAAAGATTGGTTGCCAAAAATAAAGTAAAAAAAAACATTGTTTTTATTTCATTAAAATCGGTTCACTCTATCAAAAGTTATTGTAATTTTAATGACGACGCGACTTAAGTACGAGAATACTATATAAGTAAATTCACTTGATACGTGCAGATGTCTTTAATAATCACTGTCTTTCTTAGATAAGGTTCTAAGCGGACGAAGCCGCTAGCACAAGTAGTGATAAATAAGATCAGATTTATATCAACGTTGTCTATGGTGGTAGAGGCACGATGAAACTATTACTGGTTTCAGCATGAATGGGTCGGCTCGTCCTGGGTAACAATAGAAAACCGACGTGAAGTGGCAGTGCTTGCATTGTTCCGTTTCGTTCGGTCAGTGAGAGCGACGGAGGCCCACCTCCCCTCCCCTCTCCCTCTGCCTCCCCTAATCCCTTCCCTCCAAAGGGTGGCAACGCACTTGCGACTCCTCTGGTGTTGTTAGTGTCCATGGACGGTGGTGATCACTTAACATCAGGTGACCCACCAGTTCGTTTGCCACTAATGATATAAAAAAAATACATGATTGCTTGGTATAGTGTCCTAATGTGCAGACGTGGCACTCTAAACAATTGCATCACTAGTGAGTGTATAATGTTTTCATTTGTATAACAGCCTCGTGGCCGCTGCCAAAGACCGGAAAGCGAGACTCGAAGACGCCAGGAACCTGTTCCAGTTCTTAGAAGACCATGATGAGGAAGAAGGTAATACTATGCTATACTAAATGGATAAAGACCTTTCAAGAACTTTAAAGAAATTCGTCTACGTGGAATAGTTACTTTGGGCTAACACTAAATAAAAAGATTTTGAAACATTCTTGGTTTGAAACTCCTATTGGCTTTAGCGTGATGATATATAGTCTATAACCTTCCTCGATAAATTAGCTATATAACAGTAAAATAATTTTTGTAATTGAACCAGTAGTTCCTGAGCTTAGCGTGTTCAAGTAAAGAAGTTCTTCAGCTTTATAATATTAGTATAGATGTGTTTTCAAAGGTTATTATAGAGTGAATCAATATGTGAACGATGGTGATGTCTGGAATTGACTCCTCTCTCTGCATCCACTAAAAACGTTTGTGACGTGTAATGTATTCTAAATATTACATACTAGCGGGTTCGACAGACTTTGTCCCGGCGTGATTATAAAAAAAAATTCCTTGACAAATTATATACCAAAACCTTCCTCATGAATCACTTTATCCAAAGGTGAAAACCGCATGACAATCCGTTCAGTCGTTTTTGAGCTTATCGCGAACAGATGCTAGGGGAGACATAAGATAAACCAGATCAGGTTTGTTCTCGATGAGTGGGTTGTTTGCCCGAGCCGATGGTAGTTTTGATGTTCATAAGCGCCTGTAGGCCACATTGAATATAGTATTTTTTTTATTTTTGGCTTTGTTTTTTAATTGTGTAGGATGGGTGACTGATAAGCAGCGTATTTGTCGGGCTGATGTCGCAGCAAAGGACCTCCGAGGAGTGCTGGCGCTGCGGCAGAAGCACACGGCGCTGCTGCACGAGCTCAGGGCGAGGGAGCACGTCTCACAGCGGCACCGAGCCAAGGGTCAGAGGTACCTATCCATCACCAACAGAATTAAATAGGGATGAACGATATTCATCGATGGTGGATAAACATCGATATTTAGGTGGAAAACATCGATGTTATGAGAATGAAATATCGAAACGTCAATATATAGTGCCATCTAGCGTTGGATGTACTAGCTAGCTATGATTTCTCGTCATGACATGCTAACAAGCGTGACGGATCGTATTGCGCTAGCGTCAGACTAGCGACGCGTAGTATAGAGGCCTGTGTACATGTAATATTGAACGAATATTGTGTGTTGAGATTTTAAACTGTATAAAAATGTTTATAAATATTACTCGGAGTGCCAATAGATGTGAAAACCAAACTAATGATAATAATTTCAATTCACAAATTATGATATTTAAATCAATTTAAACTATAATTCAACTGCTTCGATTTTTAACCGACTTCAAAAAAAGGAGGAGGTTATCAATTCGTCTGTATTTTTTTTTTTTTATAACTTTGGATTGGGTGAACCGATTTTGATTATTCTTTTTTTATTTGAAAGCTGGTACTTCCAGTGTGGTCCCATTTCAATTTGGTACAGTTCCGACAACGGCATCCAGTGCAAAACCGTATAAGTTTCAAATTTGCATTAAGTATGTACACGACAAATAGACGAATAACTCAATATTACGCTAACCGGTTTCGATGATTCATTTTTTATTGGAAAGGATGTACTTCAAGGGTAGTTTGATGAGAGTTTGGTTAGGTTCTGATTATGGGATCCGTGACAAAGTAAGAAAACTTTCAAGAAACGAGCCTACTCCTTTCTTAAGGGCCGGCAACGCATCTGTGTTTCCTCTCGTGTCGCAATTGTCCATGGGCGGCCGTGATCACTTACCATCAGGTGAACCGTATGTTCGTTTGCCACCAATATTATAAAAAAAACTCTTCAATTCTTAGGAGCCTATTGTGCTTATGTTCATTGCTGTGTTGCAACATGACGCAAGCATTGTAATTACATTACTTAAGGTGTATAATGTGTGAAGCGATGGTAGCCGAGTTGGTGGTAGAAACTATCGCGGATTACTGAAAAGGTTGCGTTCGTACCAAACGTTACTTATTGTACAACCAATTGAAACCATATCGCATACCATACCGATAGATACCATACCGCAAAAATGCGCATATTTTAATATACTTAAGGCGGAACGGAGTTCGAGGGCACTGCTAGTAAAATATATTTATGTACACTAAAAATGGAAAAATAAAGTAAATTTTCAAAAAAAAGTATTAACTGACTTCAATATCAATCAAAAACCCATAAGGCACTAAAAAGCGGAAAATAAATAGTTTATCAAAAATAAAACATATGAATATGTGTGCTACCTAGAGATGTATTGGAAGTCGGTGCCAACCAAACCGAAAATCATATCATCTACAGGTACAAAGTTTAAGTCCACTCTCGCGTCTCTGTAATACAAAAATTTTGGTTGGTACCGACTTTCAGTACATCTCTAGGTAGCACTCGTATTCATATGTTTTATTTAATTTGATAAACTATTTATTTTCCGCTTTTTAGTGCCTTATGGGTTTTTGATTGATATTGAAGTCGGTTAATACTTTTTTTTGAAAATTTACTTTTGTTTAGCAATGATTAGTTCGCACGAGAAAACTTAGTAGTATGTGATTTAAAAAAATCGTTTAATTTTCATAAAAAGTTTTATCGAAACTCGTTCAACTGTTTTGAAGGTTTTAGTAAACAAGGAAATGCTAAAACGTTATCGATATTGCAGTTTGATCGACGCAAAGCACCCGAAGAGTGCGGAGATAGAACGCAGACTGAGTTCCCTGAACAAGCAGTGGGAGATGCTGCGCGAACTCGCCGAGGCTAGAGAGAAGCAGCTCGCAGATGCTGCCGAAGCTCACCAGGTTTGTAAAAATAACTTTTTTTTTCACTTATATCTAGAATGTTCTACTGTAATTCAGTTATTCCAGAGTGCAATTAACATCTATATATCTACATTACGGTATATATAATACAATAGATAATTAATATTTATTTTTGTCCGACACAAGCCAGTTTCTTTCTTAATATTTGGTGTAGTTTTTCGTATTTTCAACACGATATTAAAGGACACCTAGTACTAAGTGTTTCAAATGAGAAGATAATGTCGTTCACGCCAACTTCACCAATAATTGTACTGTTTTTAATAAAAACGTAAAAAAAAACATATTTTTATGTCTTTATTACATATACAACTTTAACAATTAACACTATAATATTTAAAACTAACGGACGCGGCTAACGAACGTTGTTTTATTACATAATAAAAAAAATATATATCTTAAATGTCAAATGCCACCTCTCAAGCGTAATTATATAGGACTAGTCTCTGCCCGCGACTTCGTCCGCGTGAAATAGTTACTTTACATTCTTCATTAGTGCTCCGCTCCTATTGGCATTAGCGTGAAGTTACATAGCCTATAACCTTTCTCTATATATGAGCTATATAAAATTGAAAGAATCTTTCAAACCGGACCAGTATTTCCTGTGATTACCCCCTACAATGTCACAAACTCACAAACTTTACCTCTTTATAATATTAGTATACATAGGTTATGAGCACAAAAGTAAATTCATTAAAATTTGTGAAATGTATTTTATAAAATGAATATTCATATATACTGTAGCAATTTTTCTATCGTATATTTTTCCTGAAGTTTCATTGTTAGTAAGAAGTTGGTTTGACAGTTTGTTATTCGAAACACTACATAATATAGGAGTAGTTGTAGAATTTGCGTGTAACGTTGTGTTGTGTGGGTACAGTTCTACGGTGACGCGAACGAGGCGGAGTCCTGGATGAAGGAGAAGCGCCCCCTCGTGGCGACGGAGGACTGCGGGAACGACGCGCCCTCCGCCGGTGCTCTGCTCGCGAGGCACCGCGCGCTGCACGACGAGATACGAGCGCACGCCGCAGAGCTGCAGACGCTCGCCGCGCACGCGGACCGACTGCACCACGCCGGGATACGATGTCTGCAGGTAATCACATACATATTATTTGTGCACCACGCCGGGATACGATGTCTGCAGGTAATCACATACATATTATTTGTGCACCACGCCGGGATACGATGTCTGCAGGTAATCACATACATATTATTTGTGCACCACGCCGTGATACGATGTCTGCAGGTATTCATATACATATTATTTGTGCACCACGCCGTGATACGATGTCTGCAGGTATTCATATACATATTATTTGTGCACCACGCCGTGATACGATGTCTGCAGGTATTCACATACATATTATTTGTGCACCACGCCGTGATACGATGTCTGCAGGTATTCACATACATATTATTTGTGCACCACGCCATGATACGATGTCTGCAGGTACTCAAATACATATTATTACTGAACCACACTGAGATACTAATAAATAAAACAAAATATTAGGAACGGCTTAGATTGAATTTAGCTTTATTTTGAAACGTAGCGACTCGTACTCTATTGCAATTTATATCATATACAGTCCTATATATTTATACAGTCTTAAATTTTTTAAATTACGAAATACATATCCTTTGAAGCCTCATTCTATATTCAGTTGTAATTATTATTATTAATCCTGTTTACCGAGACACTATAACGAAACTATATTCCTTAAGATGACACCAATAATTTATGATTAACAATTCTAATTACAATGGATATCCACAATGCCTCCAACCTTTGTGTGTTAAAAAATAACGTTATATACCAGTTGCCAACCGAAGTGGAGTCGAGTCCCGCTATAGAGGAGGAGGAATGGGTGAACGAGTCGCGGCTGGTGCCCACCGAGGTCTGGGAGGAGGAGCCAGTAGAGAGGCTCGAACACAGGACCGTCACCGAGGAGAGACAAGTCCCACAGGTTATATTACCATGCCATTGCATTCCTTTGTGGGGGATTTGTTTGAGGGGGGGTTACATTAAAAATCTATTAAATTATATGCATGTTTGCCTAAACCGTTAGGAAATTTTTGGCCAAATAGATGCATAATGATTATTATTGGAGAATCGAATGAAATTGTTAAACTGTAGTGGATTTTGTTGGATGCAATTTTTCTCGGTTAATACGTTAGGGAATATGTGGATAGAAAGAAATTTACATATATTGACTGTTGATTTTAATTAAATTTTTCATGTGTCGGAGAGAATTTTTGCAGGAGTACTGCGTTAGGGACTTTTTGTGCCGGGGAGAGGGGAGGTAGGAGGGGAAATTTAAACATCAAGTTTAAATGAATTGAAATATCATTGGGATAGCTTGCTCTTGTAAAAACTGTGCGGACACACACAACCACTGTGTCGTTATTAGATTCCGATATTAAGCTTTATCCTTATTTATATGCTTTCGAAGTAAAGTCGTGACAGTCATAAGGACTGCCGATAGAAGTGAAAACTCAAAACAATGAAATAATTGTGTTCTCTATTGATTTTTAACTGATTTGTTTACTGAAATTATTAACATTAGTGTGGTTTTCATATCTATCGGCACTCGGAGCAATCATTATATACATTTTTATAAAGTCTATTAATCAATGAAACGTATGCTAAGCTGCAAAATATCAATATTACATGTATACAGGCCCCTATATTACGCATCGCTAGTGTGACGCAAGCCGCGTAAGCGCAACACGGCCGGTCACGCTTACAAGCATGTCATGACGTGAAATAATAAATTGATCTCCTGCTACAATTACCGCTCAACGGGCCTAATGAAGTTTTCACTTTAATAAAATGTTATTTTTGTTATGTATTAGGTGAAAGCTCTATACGCGTTCACGGGTCAGGGCATATCGATGCAGAAGGGCGAGGTGATGTTCCTCATCAACAAGACGAACCCGGACTGGTGGTCAGTCAGGAAGGCGGACCGCACCGACGGATTCGTACCCGCCAACTACGTCAGGGAGATCGAACCTAGAGTCGTGCCGGTGAGTCAAAAACAAAATTAAAAAAAAAAACTTTATTTAATTTAGGACCTAAGAAGGTACTCGTGAACCTCAAAACTACCACCGGTTCGGACAAACAGCAAGTCGACAACAGATATTATTGATACCTCCTTATATTCGATTTTTAACTGAGATGTAAACTTCCTTACATCGGATTTTTAACTGAGATGTAAACCACCTTACATCGGATTTTTAACTGAGATGTAAACCTCCTTACATCGGATTTTTAACTGAGATGTAAACCTCCTTACGTCGGACTTTTAACTGAGATGTAAACCTCCCTACATCAGATTTTTAACGGAGATGTAAAAGATCCAATGTAAAATAGTTAATAATAACAATACTTGCTCACATACCTACATTATAACGATTTTTAATATAGCTAATAAAATAAACGAAAACAAAAAAGTACAGAGAAAGAGTTTACAGAAATGTAAAAAAAAAATACCTCCTTACAGATGTTACTCTTTGTCGCTTTAACTCTTTCCATGGGTTATGTGTTTACGAAGATGTTGTCGACTTGATAATTTGTTTTCGGCCAACACGAAGAAACAAGAGCAAGGCAACGATTCCTACTAGTAATAGCGCTCCGAGATCAATTAATCGATTTTTAGTCATAAAAAAAATCTATATTAAACACCGTATCAATCTCTGTTACTATAGAATCGACATTCAAATTTGTTTCTATGTAGATAAAAATAAAACCATACAATTTATAATTACAAAAAAGAAACTCATTAAAAGAAAATACAAATTAAGAAATCGATTTTTTGGGTAATCGATCATTTTATCTTGGATTCATTCCATAGACCATGGTTCGAATCGATTTAAAAAAAGGTTAGTTAGGTTTAGAAAAAGGTTTTTCACAAAAATGATATATACCCCACACACACTCTGAATTATTTGGAGTACTATGTGCAGTAGAAAGTGCGTTTCTGTATGAGACGACAAATTTTATTACAAATACCAGTAAATTAAAAATGTTTCTCCATCAGGTCCAAGTCCGTAGGCCGGAGAAGGTGCGCACGGTGCAGCGCGTGAAGAAGACGGTGCTCGTGAAGCAAGTGGTGCCGGTGAAGAGGAACAAACCCTCGGCCCGGAGAGCGTCCAGAGCTCAGCTCCCACAGCAGAAAGCGGTCAGCGTCGAGACAAGGATGGTAGAGATTCAGAAAGACTACGGTGAGACGATCCTTGATTGATATTGTTAACTGTTTTAAAACTAACAGGACTTGACTTAAAATCGAGATTCAAAAGTACATTATATGATTCCGGTTCTGAGAAGGCACTTATGAATGTCTAAAACTATCACCGGTTCGCAAAACAACCCACTTATCGAGAAGAACCGGCAACAAACGATCTGGTGTATCTTTTCATGATATATATTTTTACAAAACAAACTCTTCTGCCACGTTTGTCTGTCTGTCTGTTCGCGATGAACTCAGAATTAATCAAGTAATTCATGAGGAAGGCTTAGATATATCATTTGTCAAGGTTTTTTTAATTATCAGGGCGGAATAATGTCTGCCGTGTCCGCTAGTATTATATATTTTTACAAAACATTTCCGGCGTTATTACAAAAAAGTTAAATACGTATTGAATACGGGCTTTAAAAACGTTTGGATACTTACGTATTAAATGCCCCGCGATCGCCGAACGTTCGACATCTTGCTCTTTAATCTCGCTTTGGTTAAGTTAGGTTAGACTTGCGAAAAACGATAACGCGAGCTTGTCGCGGCAGTGGTTAGCGAGAAACGGGTGTTAGCGGAACGGTGCATTTAATACGAAAGTGTCCAAATTTTTTAAAGCAAGTATTCTTCGATACATGAAGATTCGATTTTTTGTAGTTACATTCGACTTTGATGCATGCTCAGTGAGGAGTGTCCTTTCCAGACATCGCCATAGTTCACATATTGATTCACTCTATAATATATCCTTTAGACATTAAAACCCGCTTAACATGGCGCTTAAACTCACAATCCGGCAAATTGGTAATGTGTTTTGGGTCTTTGTTTTAAAATCTACCACTATTACCTAAAAAACTGTTACTGGTCTTAGTGGGTCTGAAACGTGGAGTGACCATTCGTTACTGTTTCTAAATTATATTGGTCTTTTACTAAATCCAGCCTATCTAATTTTGTGAGGGCCGAGCGAAGAAGAAGTGGAGGTTGACGAAAGCTTTATAAATATTTAGAGTCCACATTTCTTTATTACTGAACTATAAGGTCATTCAAGTAAGCACTATAGGGGGGCGGAGGGTCTGTGAATTTCTTATTTTTGACAACATAGGGGTTGGGGCGTCTGGGTGATCATTACGTCACCAATCTTTATTACTAGCTGTGCCCGCGACTCCGTCTGCGTGGAACTTAATATAAAAGGTGGTAAAGTAAAGGCAGGTGGTAGAGCTATTACTGGTTTCGGCATGAATGGGTCGGCTCGCCCGGGGTAGTACCACCCTCTCATAGAAAACCGACGTGAAGTAACAGTGCTTGCATTGTTGCGTTAGGTCAGTGAGAGCGCCGGAGGACCACCCCCCCTCCCTCCTAACCCCTCTCCTCGTCGCCTCCCCCAAACACGGGCTAACAACGCACTTGCGACTCCTCTGGTGTTCCTAGTGTCTATGGACGGCGGTGATCATTGAACATCAGGTCACCCGCCTGTTCTTTTGCCTCCTAAAACAAATACTGAATGTATTAAGTCCATTTACATATCTACATTTCTCTCCTACTTACACCGCTTCGTCATTAAAATGACAATAACTTTTGATAGAGCGAACCGATTTTAATGAAACAAACACTAAATGTTACTGGATATACATTATGATTCTCTTGGTGAGGTTTTATTGTGTACTTTAGCAATGATGCATGTCCAAACAAACAGACAGACAGACATTTTTTTAAATGATTGAAATATATTTTATTGTTTGTTCCTAGACACCTGCAACATTTGTTTTCATGTGTATTTTTTTTATTAAGTCGCTGTTTACCTCATAATTTTGTTTTGGTGCAGATGAGTTGCTGACGCTGTCGGCGGCGCGACGCGCTCAGCTCGAGGACGCGATCAAGCTGTACAGCTTCTTCGCGGAGTGCGATGACTTCGACAAGTGGATGAAGGAGAAGGAGAAGATGCTCAGGACCGACGACGGAGAGGACAGCGTCGACACGGCCAAGAGGAAGTACGAGGTATGTCCTCTTAGCTCTCAGATCAATCCCTCGTCTTATATCAATGTGACACTTCATTCTCAAGTCTCTGGCATGATCTTGGAATGTCACGGCCACCATCTTTTTAGTTCACTGTAGTGATCGCAAGAAACTTGTATTATCGTAACTTCGCCAATGGCAGTAATAATCAACTAGTTTTATTGTCAAAAAATAAATAAAAAAAGTGTGTGTGTACTTATGTACACGCGTTAGAAGTTAATACTTCTTTGGCGTAACAAGATAAAAATATTTTCAAAAATGTTATCTTTCGCCTTATTCTACGTTTGTAGAAAAAACGACATTAACAATAGAAAAAGTTGACTATAGCCAACTTCAGGGTGTCGGTTTTTCGTGACGGTGCGCTCGCTCATCGTAATAATTTACTCTCATAATTTTCCCCTAACGCGCCAAAAGAAGTATAAGTTCGAGAATCGAGGCAGTCATAAGCACTGTCGACAGAAGTAAAACCTTAAAACAATGAAATAACTATGTTCTGTTTTGGAATTTTTAAATCAATTATAGCGTGAATTATTTAAATGTTATAATTTGTAAAATGAAATTGTTATCTTTACTATTATTTCGACATATATTGGCATTCCGAACAATAGTTATATACAGGTTATTAATAAATCAAGCATATGGTGAGCTACCTAAGTTCAATGCCAAATATAAATATTACATGTACACAGGCTGCTATATTACACGTCGCTAGGCTGACGCAAGCGTACTACGCTCGGTCACGTTTACTAGTGTGTCGCTGACGCGAGACCATAAGTTTATCTCCTGCCTAAAAAATACCCCTATAGAAGTTTTTACGTGAATAAATATTATGTACTAGCAGGCCCTTTGAACACTGTCCCGCCCTAATAATAATAAAAGACTGACAAATTATATACTTAAACCTTTCTGACGAATCCGTTTATCTATTGGTGAAAACCGCATGAATATTCGGTCAGCAGGTTTTGAGTTTATTGCCAACGGACGGACGCGGCGGAGGTCTTTTATTTCTAATATGTAATATTTAATCAATCAAACATATGATGAGCTACACAAGCTCTAAACAAAATGTTATTATTATATGTAGAAAGGCCACAGTAAGATGGTGGGTCACGCTTACTAGAATGTCGTTACGCGAAACCGTAAGTCTCCTGTCATAAAATATCCCTATGGAAGTTTAAAAAAAAAATTGTGAACAATTTCAGAAATTCGTAACGGACTTATCAGCTGCATCAAAACGGCTGGAACATATAGATGAAGCTGCTGAGGAGCTGGTGGCCGCTAAGCACGGTCAGGCCGCAAAGGCTACGGCGCGGAGGCAGCAGCTCCGTCAGCAGTGGGACAGGCTCCTCCGTCTCAAACACCAGAAGGAGAAGAGTCTCGAAGGTGCCTCCAGGTCAGTCGCGAAAAGTTCGAAAGTTTCTACACTTTAGGAAAGGTTTCCATTATTAAAGCAATTATGAGGTATGTGGTTGCGTGTTTGGACACTGTCTGTGTCGATATCAGGCTATTTTTTTTCCTCAAAATCGGGTTTGTATGGAAAAGGCTCGTCTAGTTTTGGTTATCAATCAACTTACTAGATGGCACTGTTATATAATTTTTTTGGCAAAACTAAATGTCATGGACGACAATTAATTTTGACATTTCAAACTGACAACTTACCAATATTTATTTTCATTCGCTTTGTTTACGTATTTGTTACGAGAGTGTGCTCCCTTAAATTTTCTTGCCTCCTACAACCAATTTTATCTATCCCCGGATCTACTTATAAACATTGACTCCTGCATATACATACTTGGATTTAGATTTGCCTTACGATGAATATATTCATTGCAAATAAAAATGACCAAAAACTTGTATACGATTTACGCAGTACCGCTGTATGCATACATACATAGCTATAAATGTACATTTATAACCAACAGATATTAGTTCGAAACTCATATAGAGGCGCTGATCGGAAAGAACGTGTGCGACCTCTATTTATATAACGTACTCTATGGTCGATATAGCCTCGAATCCTTGCCATAAGTTTATGCTCTTGATGAACGTGGTAGTAGATAAAGCTTTCTGTAATGACTGAATGCCTACCTACAATTTTTTTAAAGTTCCAAAAGCTTGCAACGTATCTTTGCCATACTGTAAAATTGTGGAACAATCTCCTGGCCAGAGCTTTCACTGCTGCCTATGACATAGGGTCTTTCAAACGTGTCGTGAAGAGATATTTACAAGGGATATGTATAGGTCATCTCACATCTCACTTTACTATGATACAATAAAAAAATGTGAAAAACTTACTGCTAAGCATCCTAAAGACTTCCTCCAGCACCTACACTTTGAAAGCCAGTCCTTAGTGTAGATTTTGTGAAGGGTATTTCTATAAATATGGTTGTATCGGCAGTGTGGAGCTGTTCAGCCGGACTTGTGACGAAGCCCTGGACTGGATGGCGGAGAAGGAGCAGCAGCTGGCGGGAGGGTCCGACCTGGCCGCCGACCTGCGCACCGTGCGCGCGCTGCAGCGGAGGCACGCGCAGCTCGAGAGGGAGCTCGAGCCTCTCCGGGAGAAGGTCAACACCGTCAGCCTTCTAGCAGACTCGTGAGTACTCCTCGACCTTCCCAATAACCATAACTACCTTCAACCTCACCATAGAAATCTTTTTTTTCACATTATACTTCTTTTGAAGCGTTAGGGAAAAATAATGAGAGTAAATTTTAACGATGTGCGCGCACTTCATCACGAAAAACCGACACCCTGAAGTTAGCTATAGTCAACTTTTGCTATTGTTAGTGTCGTTTTTTCTACAAACGTAGAATAAGGCGATAGATAAAATGTTTGAAAACACTTTTATCTTGTTACGCCAAAGAAGTATAACTTCTAACGCGTGTACATAAGTACACACACTCGTTACTTTCCTCGGACTGACTACGCTATTGGCCTAACAAGGCCTTAACAGCTTCACCGAAGGCGAGCGCTTAAGGCACTCAGCCAATTTTATTTTGAAAACTAGCTCATGAGTGCGCGGCACACATCAGCCCATAGAAAGCCTTTGGCACCAGCACGACAAATAACTGCTGTGGTGTATTGTAGTGTTAATTATGGCATTAAGATGTTGTCAATCAGTGACGCTTGCGTTAGCGGCTCGGATCGGTCACTCTGGTGTCACTCAATATTTAGTAAATGACTCAGAGCTACAGACTACGTATACGTACATGAATAGAAATTGAGATACTCCTAACAACACAATAACCACCTTCAACATCACTATAGAAAGCTTCTGGGGCAAGCAAAAGAAAAAAACTAAACACTGGGACCAAAAATCTAACTCAATCGATGATTTATATCTCGATTAATGGCCTCAATATTTTTTAATTACAAATCAAATGATTATCAATGTTGCTTATTGTTATTAATTGTAAGTTTCAGCAGTATCGAACAGATGGCGCTTTAAGTTAGTTTATTGACAGAAAACTATAGGACCGATTGTTATACTTATCTCATAGATGGCGCCAGAATAATATCATAATTTTAATTGAATATGTAATTACTGAGCCACAGCAACGCGTGGCCGACTCAGCTACTTAAAATCTATAATTCTCAATGAATTATTTAGTTACTGTTATATATAATAGTCTAGGCTTATACAGTGGGTGTCACAATAATATTCCCCACTAATAACAGTCCTCGTTGGTATTACTTGGCACTTATTAACGAACAAATAAAACAATTCATATCTATATTTATTGAACTTTACACGCAGCCTTATGATATGGTATGAAAAACATAACGTAATGTAAGAATTATTTTTATTCGTATTTTCTCATACTACCCACTAATTTAACCCCTCTTTTGCTAAATCCCATCTTCTATATTCATAGATCCCTTAGTTTCCTCTTCCTTTCCTTTTCCTTCTATAAAGTGTAGAGTTTTGTTCAAAACATTCAAATATAAGAGTCAAGAAAATCCGACAATGTAAGCTAGTGATAATATAAAAGTAGAGAATAATAGTTAAATGTTCAACGTAGGCTAATTATTGTATGAAATTAGCTAAAATAAAAAAGAGGGTAGTAGTTAAAATGAGGGTAGATTAAAAACGGTTGCGTGTTCCAGGGTGAAGTCTCAGTACCCGACGGAGAGAGGCAACGTGGAGTCGCGGCAGAAGCAGATCCACGAGATGTGGGAGCGTTGCCGCGCGCAGGCCACGGAGAGGCGCAACCGCCTGGAGAGTGCTGTGGGGCACCAGATCTTCGGGAACAGCAGCGCGCAGCTGCAGACCTGGGTGCAGGTCAGCTACCCTTCTTTATTTTGACCACACATATAAATCACAAAAACACGGATTTCTATCTCTTCTACTTTTTTTTAGTAATTCTATTATTTTGTGTACCCTCACAATAACTTTTTTTCCCATTGATAAAGGTTCAGTTTTCAGTTTCTATTTATAAGTGTGCTGGACTTGTTACTGCACTGAAAGAAAATCTATCGTCTATGTCCCTTCAAAATTTCATATATTTTTCTACTGTTTTGTGTATCTACCCTCACAATATTTTTTTTTTTTTTTTTTTTTAAAATCTGTTTTGATGAAAGAGAGATAGAAAATATTTTTATTGCAACTAGCACACAAAACAATACAATTCTACAAACTACAATCAAAACAATAGTTTTACAAAACTGAAGTCCTACAAGCATACACAATTTTTTTTAACCGTAGGCGAATTTTAATGATCAGTGTTTTCCACGAAGGGTTACTTTTTTTTAAGCATCTAAAACCCTTAATGGTAAGCATAGTACAACCTAAAAAACAAAGTAGACCACCAAGATATTGCAATCCAATGTAACTAACTTTTATGCTGACCTGTGAAACTCTTAGCATTGTATTGATTTTTATGTCATAGGTGGCAAACGAACAGGTGGGTCACCTGCTGTTAGGTGATCACCACCGTCCATGAACACTAACAACACTAGAGGAGTCGCAATTGCGTGGCCATCTTTTGGAGGGAAGGGTTAGGGGAGGGAAAGGGAGAGGAGTGAGGAGAGGGGAGGTGTGGTGAGCCTCCGGCGCTCTCACTGACCGAGCGAAACGCAACAATGCAAGCACTGTTACTTCACGTCGGTGTGTCTATGTGTCGGGTGGTAGTACTGGGGACGAGCCGACCCATTCACGCTGAAACCAATAATAGTTTCAGCGTGACTCTACCACCGTTATATTGTATGTTGGTGACTCAGTTGGTAGTTTGTTAGGACACCGTCGTCGTGTTCGGAATGGTCTAAATGAAACTGTACCATGGTGGTAAGGAATTTTACTAAGTCCACCTGGCTAGTTAGTTACCTCCCTCAAATTATAAATCAATCGCCAAGCACTTGTTGGTGCGTACCGGCAAACGCACTTGAAAGTCACCTCCTCCTCAAGGTTCATCATGTTTACCATGTTTACAGCACACCGTTATTTAAAATCACTTGAAATTGTTGTCAAACGATAACGTATATATATAAAGTATTACAAAAATTCACTACACTTGGATTTCATTTTCGATTGTTTTAATAGACTAACAATTATTAATTATCATTGGTTGCTATTCACATTTTATAATGGTAACTATATCATTCGGTATCTACTTTTAGATCTTCTCAGTCTTAGTATCTTCTCGATAGTTCTACTAACAGCATTGCGTCGTTTTTGTAAACATATTCCGTGTCTTAGGCTGTCGTCAGGTGTCTCTATCATGCCACCCTGCAAGCCAATAGCTGCTGGATATAAACAATGAATGACTCTTCTTGCCAATCATTACTAATTCCCCGGCAGATATGTCGAGCAATTATACTATAAAGTATACCTGTCTTGCTTAATCCGTAATAGAATTGTATTAGTGCGAGTGGGACCACGAAGTGGTGGTAGAGCCACGCGGAAACCACTACTGGTTTCAGCAGGAATGTGTCATCTCGCCCGGGGTACTATCACCCGACCCACAGAAACACCGACGTGAAGTAATAGTGCTCGCATTGTTGCATTTCATTTGGTCAGTGAGAGCACCGGAGGACCACCTCGGCTCTCCTCTCTTCGTCCCTTCCCTTCCCTTCCCATTCCCACTACTTATTCCCCCCTTCTCCCAAACACAGGCTGGCAACACACTTGCGACTCCGCTGCTGTTGCTAGTGTCTATGGACAGCGGTGATCACTTAACATTAGGTGACGCACCTGTTCGTTTGCCTTCTATGATAATAATATGACATGAAAAAATGAATTTCCCTATCATCATCACTGATGACGAATATCTTTGATCACCAGAAAGTAAGAGATCAGCTGTCCCAAGAGGCAACCGCGAAGGACGTCGCCACAGCGGAGGCGCTCGACAAGCAGCACCAGGAGTTGATGGACGACATCAAAGCTCATGATGACGAGTAAGTGGAGACCATTTTATAATGGTCATCATTTTTGAGGTGACAACTTATGATAATATTTTAAATTTAACAATTATGGGTATTAAATTAATTTGAACTATAATTTATTTAAAAATTCAAAAGAGAATACAGTGTAAATTCCATTGTTTTGAGTTTTCACTTCACTTGACGTTGTTTTTAGGTTGAGATTTCCATAATTAGGACATAATATTAAGAAAATTTCGGTCGTCCTCTCCCTGGCAAGGTAAATGTAATAGGTGGGTTTGGTTATCTGCAGATTCAGAGAGGTGATCGGTCTGGGTAAGAAGCTGTTGGCCACCAACCCAGCGCTCACAGATGTGGCAGACAGGATCAAGAACTTGGAAAACGAGCAAAAAGCAATCGCTAAAGGTCAGTTCATTTACTTTATGATATTTTAATACCATTATTGGCAACAGAAACGTATTGTTGAGAGAAAGCTAAATGAAGAACAAACATTTTATTATAGACTAAATTCTTCCCGTGACTTTGTCTGCATGGAATAATTCTTTTGGGCTAACGATAGCACATAGCGGAAGCTGTCAAAAGAAAACAAAAACCCCAATTTTGAAATATTCCTCATTGGTGGTCCGCTCCCATTGGTCTTAGCGTGATGATATATAGCCTATATATAAAAATAAAAGTGTATATTGTGTCCCTCTCGTAACAGAATGGAATGAAAAGGACGCGTACATCAAACAGCTCGTCCAGCTCCAGTGCTTCAACAGGGAAGCGGACCAGATCGACGCTTCGACCGGAGCCCACGAAGCCTATTTGGAATATACTGAGTTCGGGGTAAGTTTCTACATGATCTGGCTTTAGATGATTCAGCGGACTAAACTCTGTTTGACCTTGACCTTGAACTCACATCTGGACGCCTCCAGCTGTAACGTACATACATACGTTACACTTTTGTAGTGTCTTAGTATGAGTGTAAGGCATTATCGAACTGAATATACAACATAGTAAACCTTACGCACGTGACCTTGAGAGTGTATAGAGATTAGTTTTTTTTACTAAATAATAGAAATAGAATGTTTTTTTATCGCATTTCTTTAAATAAACTGAACAATCAATCAATATGTATTATTGATTTGTCAATTTAAGTTGAAACTATTTTTTCAACTACTTATATATGAATGAGTATTCTAACAGAGCCAATTTTACTCAACCATTTGTGTCCTTTTGTGATGAATGATCCAAATCTTAAAAAAAAAATGAATGTGTGTAACCGTTACTCGCGTTTGAAGTAAAACTCCTTTGGCGTAAACATAACCAAAACTTCTATTTTAATTTAATTGGTTACTTATCATAGTAATCTGTTCGTACTTTTCTATATTTTATTTACTTTATAACGAAAAGTTGGTAATAATATTTCCTGTGTTATTTAAGTTCCGAATTAGCTGATAGATGGCACTACAGATAATGAAGCTTTGATTTAATTTGTTACTTACATTGAAACTAGATGGCAGCACGGTCGCGTGCTCACATATACATAATGAATTCCTTTTTATGATATTTATTATTATTCAATTTATTTTTTTCAAAAATGTTGTTTGGTTTGTTTTTAAACTATTTATTGATAAAATCAAAAATATTTAAAAACCGGATGGTACAGAAACGTGACGCCATATTGCCGTAACGGACTTCCGTTGCATTGTCGACCAGTTACCTCCTAGTCGCGCCTAAAGGAGTTTTACTTTAAAAGTTAGTTTTCAACTTTAAACAGCTTTCTCCATCTTTCTCTATTTTCTTATCATAAAAGACTTAATAAAATGAATAATTCAAGATTCTTGGATCCATCGTAGAGGTAGTTTGTTTGATTTCTAAACGGTGGTATCCAGTTGTCAGTTGATTAAGCCGAGGCGTTGGTGAAGAGGCCAGCCTTAACAGCCTGAATAGGTTTACTCCAATGTTCTTCTTTCGTTCTTATCATAAGAGACTGAATAACATGAATTACTTTGGATACTCGGATCCATTGAAGAGGAAGCTTGGTTGATTTCTAAATGGTTCTGTATTATTGGCCAGTCGTCGGTGGACGAGGCCGAGGCGCTGGTGAAGAGGCACGAGGAGCTGGAGGCGCGACTCGTCGCACAGGACGAGCGCGTCTCCGGGTTCACGCGGAGAGCCACCGCCCTACAGAACCTGCCGCACTACGCTGCTGATCAGTAAGTGTTACCTTCACTACTTCATCAAAAACACTGCCTTAGCACGACACAATGACTGCACTGTGCCTGATCACTCGCATTTCCCAACTTAATATATACTCGCCAAAATGTGATTCATCATCAGCCTGTAATAGATCCACTGCAGGGCTATAGGACTCTTACCGAAGGAAAGTATGGGTATAATAAACCCCGCACCAGCCCACGACAAAAGCGATTTCAAACGATGAGAAATCCACAGTTCTATGTGTTCTATTTCCTCACATATAGTAGTACTGCAAGAACATTTCTCAGGTTCTCGCGATGTTTTTCTTCACCGTCACACGATAGTGTTACCAAATTAACACTAGCAAATTTGGAAAAATTTGTTGGTACACGCCCAGAGTTCGAACCTGCGGACATTGGACCACCACGACTTGTATCGTTCGAAAATGTGACTGTTCGGGTATAAATTGGTTAGAAGGTAGACAGACATTATGTTCTGGTATAAATGGGTTAGAAGGTAGACAGACATTATGTTCGGGTATAAATGGGTTAGAAGGTAGACAGACATTATGATCGGGTATAAATGGGGTAGAAGGTAGACAGACATTATGTTCGGGAATAAATTGGCTTGGAGGTAGTCTAATTTTTTTTTGGGACATTATGTATAAATTAAAAATCATATTTGTTATGTTTTTTTAAATAATGTTTTGTATTTTTTTGTGTGTGCGTTTTGGAAAGCTAGTGCTTTCAAATTGAGTCCGCCGAGCCCGCTAGTATGTATATACACATATATAATTTAATACAACTAAGCTAACAAAGCTTCACTTCTTCCGCGTATACGCACTGACGTAATGTGTTTTTATTTTGTAGATATTATAGATGTTTCTGTGTTTTAATGAGATCAGATGACAGAATGAAAGCAGATGGTTGAAGATGTCGGTTTGTTATAGTATTGCGAACCGTCGCGCCGCAGTGGTGAACCGGCGTGACGCGGTGCGACAGGCGGCGGCGGAGCGACGCCGCGGGCTACTCGCTAGCTTGGCATACCAACAAGTATGGTTTTTTTTAACATTATAACATCACATATAACACTCACCGATGTAGCTAAATAGATGTTTTCCAACCCCCTTAACTTTTAAAATAATTATTGGGGTTGCCAACAATTTTTTAGTTGTTAAATTAAGTCATTTTGACGAAAATAGAAGAAACGTAATCATTTAATTTAAGTTATTTAGTTCTGTTATAAGATATTATTATTTTTATGAACAGTTCGTCGCCGCAACAGAGGAGCTGCAAGCCTGGATCGGAGACAAAACGAGGACAGCAAAAGACCAGAGCTACAGGTTAGTTCATTTCTGATTAATTTTTTTTAAGTTTGAAATTTATGTTACGTATCTCAAAAACCTTGACAATCTTAAATACAGTGTAAACTCTTTGTAACGTCAGAACGAGAATCTTTCTATAATGTAGAAATTAGTGGAATTTGGTTGGTTTATCACAAAACCATATATTTGTTCTCTTCCCTCCCTTTAACGAAAAGTCTTTATAAGGAAAAGAAATGCTCGATCCCTTGAAATTCGCTATAAAGAGTAGTTATTAAAACTACTAAGCGCTACATGAAATTCCTGTCATAGTGTCTCATTTCGAGGAGATAATGTATAAAGGACAGTAATTATTCATATACATTCTGATAATATACATCATATCATTTAGTCCGGTGAAGCTGTTAAGATCTTGCTTGGTAAATAGCGTAGTCAGTTCGAAAAAAAAATACATCATATCATCATATACATCTGAAATAAAACAAATACATAATCCCCTTGTATTTTACGAACAGAGATCTCGCCAACCTGGAGCGTAAGTTGCAGAAGCACGAAGCGTTCGAGAGGGAGCTGCAAGCCAACGAGAAGCAATTACGGAATGTTGAAAGCGTAAGTACACCTTATTTACTGATTTCAACATCTCTTTCAAACTCCTCTTATACTCTCCCTTTAAGTCTTTTTCTCACACCTCTCCATCCCCTTCTCATCTCCCGCAGCTAGTACTAGTAACACTAGTAAGAATTTTCGTATAAAACGCTGCCTAATCCCTTTGAGATATAACAAAATAAAATTGACTCGTCACGGGACGCCTGGCAGATGCGAAACACATGTGTAACGTAGTAAACACCACTATATACACTATAGGAATACGAGCTCAGTGCGGCAAGAGAGATTACGCACAGTCGCTTGCGCATGGCATCGCGTCGCCACGTCTCACACACTCGCCACGCTAAGAATTAGGCTTACCCTCGTCTATAGATGTTTGATATCAAGAATTTAGATAATAAACAACGCAGACGAAGTCACGGGAATCAGCTAGTTAAATCTGAAACTAAAATGTCTGAGGTGTGAGACAATAGTGTCTTCAAATCGGGATTCGATTTATAAGGTGGGGTTTCTCAGAGTCACACGGTGGTGACGAGACCCCAATTCCTTGTATTGTCGCGTCGCAATGGTTATACGTAAACGTGACTTGTATGACAATTTGGCTGTTTCTGTTTAGCGTGAGGGGGGGAGGGGGGTTAACAAGCAAGTAGTAATCTAGTTGTTTGTTCGTGTGTTGTGAACAGATCGGGCAGTCGCTGCAGAAGTCGGACGAGGCGCGTGCTGGCGACGTGGCGACGCGGTTGGAGCGGTTGCAGGGCGCCTGGGAGGGGCTCGTCTCCGCCTCCCGGGACAAGGGCAGCAAGCTCCGCCAGGCCGCCGCGCAGAGGCAGCACAGACGGTAATACTTCTATATTTTTTAAATTATATTTATAGTAGCACGGCAAAATGACTGCACTGTACCTGATGGTAAGCACAGTACACTCCAAAAACAATGGCGACCACCGAGTGACACACTATCCATCGCCGGTCGCCGCTGTCATGCCGGCCTGCGAAAGGCTGGATATGCACAGGCTGATCCCGAAACGCGACCCGCAGAAGCGAGTCACTATGACGGGGCTTTCGCTATCGCCATTGCCTCGTTCGTTATTCAGCAGGGTGCACCACGTGCAGGTGAGGTTGCCTTGGATGTTATTCGACGCCCCTTACACTCCAATATCGCTCTCACTCTCACTTCTCTAATCTCTTTATAATACTTTAGAATTATTAGAACTCAATCCCATGTATTTAGACTAACGTTTCTTTCTCTAAGTATAGACGCCGCTCAGAGGTAACACCGACGGTAATACCATTATTCCTCTCTCTCTCTCTCACTCGCACCTCTCCCGACTCTTTCTAACACTTTAAGAACACTAGTACTTAACCCAATATATATAGACTAGAGTGTAAACATCTCTTACTCTGAGCCTAGGTCGCTGCCCAAAGGCAACACTGATGGTAATTACTCCATCTATTTCTTCCACTCACACCTACTCTATCTCCTTCTAACACTTTACAAATACTATGTCTTACCCCCTTACATGTATATTAGGTATGTATTAGGTAGGTATATATATATATATATATCTGACGGCAATGGCGAAACTGATTTTGATAAGACTCATAAATATTGATAGACGAATTTTCCAGGCTACCATATAAGACTAAGCAGTAATGTTAAAATCCAGACTAGACGTGTAGTTGACACACTATAAGCACCAACTAGGATGGTATCAATTTTTTTGTATATAATTGATAATAGTCCCGTTTGAAACTTAGTGTTTATAAGAAGATGACTCACAGGTCTGTGGAGGACGCGAAAGCTCGTCTCTTGGACCTGGAGAGAGCGCTGAAGAGCGAAGAGATTGGAACTGATCTACGAAGCTGCAAGAGATTACTGAATCAACATCATGTATGTAACTATTTAAATTTTTGTCAAATGATTGATTATGGAACATATGATCAAAGAATCTAGTATGAGTTTTAGTTGTACTGGTTCTTTTAATTGCAATCAGTAACATTTTAAATGATACATCTTAACTTTTTACAAATGTTCTATATTTTAATTCACTATAATTATTTTTCCATTAAGAGACTGTAAAATAACATGCAACAATGTTTCCCTTTTACATTATAATCTATAGGATAATCCATCTTTTTAATTTAAATCCAACTATTTTAGTTTCGAAATACTATACCAATTATATAACAACGCCATCTGTTAAATGTTTATCAAATTTTTCTCTAGTTAATATGATCAACGTTGTACATAAATCATTTTAGTTCTGCTCCTATTGGTGTTAGCGTGATGATATGTACTTCCTATATAAATGAGCTATATAACACTGAAATAATCAAATCGGACAAGTAGTTCCAGAGATTACCCCCTACAACTTCACAAACTGTACATCTTTATAATATTAGTATAGATTGTAAATTTGTCTAATTTTTCCCCAATTTATATAATACTGAAATGAATAATAACAGATCTTTCGCATTTTTTGGTCCAATGTATGTGGCCCGGGACTGTACAAGGTTTTGTTTCGCCCAGGCCCTGGAGCAAGAGTTGGCCCAGTGGGAACAGAAGGGCATGGCACTAGCAGCGCAGGGCGCGGACCTGGTCTCGGCGGGCCATTTCGATGGTCCCGCCATAGAGAAGGACAGCGAGGCCGTACTGCAAGCCGTCCGGGACCTGCAACCTGCAGCCGCTGCCAGGAGACATGCGCTCGAGAGCAATTTACAGTAAGTACAATACTAGCTTGAGAAATCTTATATTTATTTAAATGAATACTTATAGATAAATAAAACGAGTGTGGTTTAATCCACACCACTGAAGTAAAACTTCTTTAGTTCCATCTATATATATGTATATACCAGGTGACTGTTTAGACAGTAGCAATATTTCTGGAAGACGCTCTGCATTCGATTCTCGTTCTAAATCAATAAAAAAAAATAGGTGTCCTATATTTGACCTAAATAAATACCTAATAAATATCTAGAAAAATACAAAATGTTTACACAATACTCTACGCGTTTATGTTAAAGCACAATGTCAATGACCGTCGGGTTATTCCATTTGAAAGGGAACGTGGGAATGTCAGGGACAAAACAAAAAGGTTTATTGCCCGTTATACTATCGAAAGTTATTAACTCCAGGTCACCCATTGTAGCTTTTGGCACCGGTCATTGCACTTGGTGTATTATTTTATTTACATGATTGTAGCTATACTTTTGAAAGTCTTAGAACAAACTTTAACTTAGTTTTGTCGGTTTTTATTAGTATTTGTTTAATATTATTATATTTTATTATTTTACATGTTAAATGTGACCAGGAAGTGGGAGATAGGATACTGCGAGTGTTTAAACAGTCACCTGGTATATATGTTTATATGTGTATATACATGTATATTATTTTTTACAAATATTTCAATTTAGTATGGGCTTTCATTGATAATACGAACCGTAACTCTCTCTCTTTTTATCTTCACTAACGTTATATCTCCGTCTCAACTTCCGCTCGTCTCGCCCGATCACACATATTCGTAACGTTCTCGTGGCGTATTCACTAGCTTCCTCAAGTCGAGCGTGCGTAAAGAACGTTTCAATTCAAAAAGTCTTAACCTCCCACTAGAAGTAATATGCTGACATGAAACCCATCTCATTTCGGTATACGCGTGGGAGACATAACAAAAAAACACACCACACTATAGTTACTATTTACAGTTACCGACTGACCGGTCACCATTTCCTTGTACGTACGTGCGGGTGGGGGCGTGGCTAGTGTAAAGTAATGCGGCTGCACTCAACCTCCGGGTCGCTATTATTATGCGACACCACATACGTTTTATATAATCGTTTCATTCGGCCCGTCCAGGCTGTACAAGTTCGCAGCGGAGGTGTCCGGCGAGCTGGACTGGCTGGCGGAGAGGAAGGCCGCTGCATCATCAGAGGCGACTCCGGCAGACCTACACGCGGCCCAGTCGGCACAGAAGAAGCACGTGAAACTGCGGGCGGAGCTCATCGGCAGGAGGCCGCTCATCGAACGCGTGCTGCATCAGGGCAGGACCTTGGTCGAGGAGAAGCATCCTCAGGCTGATAAGGTATCTTCAGGCTTCCATTCACTTTGCAAAGCACATAACCTTTTTTTTCGAACTGGCTATGCTATTGACTTAGCATGACCTTAACAGCTTTACCGGACTATTAGCACTTAACCGATTTACCGGATAGTAAGTTCAAGCACTATGTCAAACTGGTTTTAATGTCTAAAATCTTAAAACTCTTATGCTATCACTAGTTTCACCAAGCTGAATAAAGGTTTTGATTATATCGATACGATGGATGGAACAAAAAATTCTATATATCTATCATGGTACGCCCATGCCTGTTTCGGTACACAAAGTCTTGTCTATGGTCACATTAAATTGCGTGGTGGTAGACATGAAAGGAGTTTAGTGGACACTAATTTTAAGTTATTGGAAAGAAGACGGTGGTAGGAATGTATAATCTGCGACTTTAATTGTTTTTTGAAGTGAAACTTCTTTAGGCGCATGAGGGTAAAATTTTTACAGATGTAACGTCACGCAGGTATGCAACGGAAGTGACGTTATTTGCAGTAAACGCAGATTTTACATCAATTTTTTTTTTCTATTTTTCTAAAGTTTTAGATTTGTATAAATATAATCAAGATTTATAAATTAGTTTGCCAAAGAAGTTTCACTTCTGACATGTGTACTTTGTACGCACGCACTTTTTTTATATCATAGCATGCTAATGAACAGGTGGGTCACCTGATGTTAAGAGATGACCACCGTCCATAGTCCATAACAACACCAGGGGTGTCGAAAGTGTGTTGCCAGCCTGTGTTTGAGGGAAGGGGAGAGGAGAGGAGAGAGAAGGGAAGGGGAGGGGAAGTGGGACCCCAGCGCTCTCACTGACCGAATGAAACGCAACAATGCGTGCACTGTTACTTCACGTCGGTTTTCTATAAGATATATTTTCTATAAGTGTGGTAGTACTGGGGGCGAGCCGACCCATTTATGCTGAAACCAGTAATGGCTTCAGCGTGGCTCTACCACCTACCAAATGAATGGTTTTGACGTTCATTTTAGCGTGACAAGTAATCACGCAGATATGGGAGGGAGTATGGAGTAATGGTTATTTTGTTGTAATTTCATAGATAAGTAGACTATGTGAGCAGCTGGAGGAGGCGTACTCCGCGGTGTCGACGGCGGCGGAGGCGCGCGCCGCACAGCTGGAGGCGGCTCTGAAGGCGCAGCAGTTCCTGCACGACGCGCTGGAGGTGGACTCGTGGCTCGCCGACAAGGCGGCTGCACTCTCCACCCCCGACGTCGGGAGGGACAGGCACCGAGCCACGCAACTCCTCACCAGACACAAGGTCACCACTCTTCACTATACAGCTCCATTTGTAATATGAAACTAATGAAGAACCAACTATTGACTACGCATTAGTACCATTGACCATATACTTATGTTTTACTTATGACCTAGTCGTACTATTAACTGGCTATTATTGACCGGAAACTGCATTACTGTTGATATCTACCCGAAAGACGGTTCGTGGTATTGACATTTGAATTTTTGGATTGTTTACATAATTGTAGATATTAAGACATTCACATCTGTCTTTTGTATACGTTGTGAGAGATGCTGCTTAATATTTTTAATTTTGTCAATACCCTTATATATTGTGTCATCGTATATTTATGTTAACAACTCCCTGACAATGGAGGAAAATTTCTGTTGTTGAATTTTTTTTATCACAGCTTAAGTATTTTTTTTAATTCATCCATATTCGGCAAAATAATTAAATGTTAATGTAGGTAAAGTAGGTGATGGTACTCACATTTGTGTGTATATGACAGGCTGTTGAGTTGGAGCTGGACACGTACGCGGCTATAATATCGGAGATGGGTCACGTGGCGACGTCGATGGCGGCGGGACACCCGGAGGGCGAGGCACTAGTGTCTCGGCACGCGGAGCTCGCGGACTCGCTGGGGCGGCTGCAGCGTCTCGCCGCGCAGAGGCAGAACGCGCTCGTCGAGAGCGTCTGCAGGTACTAGTACTATATCCACCTACCAGTTAGTCAGTGCATCATTATACCGGGTGACTGGTTGCTCACTCGCAATATTGTATAGGGTGCTCAGTACTCGATTCTCTTCGATGAAGTATCACGTCTTTGAATAATTCGTCAAATTTGTTTCAAACGCCATCTATCCGCCGATTCGCCGTATTAAATTGTTAAATGTGTATCGTTTGAATGTTGAACCAAAAATATACATACGATGCCGACTACAGAATTATTTGGAGAAAATAAAAAAAAATAGGTTCATTAATGTCGTATTCGTTTAAACGATTTTTATGCCTCGTGCAAATTACTTGTAAAAATAATAAAAATAAGTCGAAACAGTTCAAACCATTTTAAAATTAAAATGAACTAACAGTAAAAATTAAGGTAAACATTAAAATTCACAAAATACAACTTGTAGCAGATAAATAAATCTAAATGATGCATAAATTCCAAACGTAACTTTGTATTTTTTATCGAAATTGTTAATACAATGAATAATAAAGACGACTTTGTTTAAAACAATGAAGATATTATGCTATTTGTTATTCCAGACATGAATATCTGGCGGAGAGCGCTGAGCTAGAGAGCTGGATCCAAGAGCAGTATGCTGCCGCCTCCAGCGAAGACTATGGACAGGATTATGAACATCTGCTGGTGAGTGTTCCCAACCATGAATGAAAATCATGATAAAGTAAATGATTGCGTGGCGCCATCTATAACGGTCGGTATTACAATTTTCTACCAACAAACTAATTTGAAGCGCCATCTGTTGGAGATTGATCAAACTTGCAATTAATAACAATAATCAACATTGACAATCATTTAATTTATAATTAAGAAATATTGAGGACATTAATAGAAATATAAATCCCCGTCTCTTTCTCATTCTACACGTATTTTATTTTACTAGTGGGCGCCCAGAGGTCGACATTCGACCATAGTTCATTGATTTTTTTAAGTTTGAATTTTATTAGGGTGTTATCATTGTTGAATGTAGAATTAAAAAGGGTAATTGGAATGTAAGAGTAAAATAATACATACAGTCGAGCATACCAACCTCCTTCACAACCTTTTTTGAAGTCCTTTATTGACAGATGTCAAAATGTCTTTTTATTTACATGTGTGTATATGTTGTGTAAAATTGAAGCAGTAGTGTGAGTAATGCATATTTTAATTAATTTAATGTACTTCTAATGCATTTTATATAAAATATATAGCTTTCTGCACTTCTTCTCCATATAAACTTTAACTATGCCAAGTTTCACGTTCAGCCGTTTGCGCATTTCTCTCAAAAAGGGATACAAAATTTGGGCTTCACGTATTAATATATAGATATAAATTATACGTATCGATATTTCGTTATCGACAGATCCTTCGATCGAAATTCGATGAGCTTCGGCACAGAGTGGAGAGCGGAGCCGAGAGATTCAACCAGTGCGAAGAGCTCGCCAAGAAGCTGCTGGCGACGGACAGCCCTTACATCGCCGACATCGAGAAACGCCAGGAAGCACTAGGGTAAGATTCCACCACCCATATTTCCATTTTCAGTTATACTAGCAGAAATGTTTTTTTTTTCTTTTTTTTTATATTATAAGAGGCAAACAAACAGATGGGTCACCTGATGTTAAGTGATCACCACCGTCCATAGACACTTGCAACACTAGGGGAGTCGCAAGTGCGTTGCCAGCCTATGGATGGGGGGGAAAGATAGGTAAGTCTCCGGCG
This sequence comes from Antheraea pernyi, assembly GCA_015888305.1. NCBI lineage: Eukaryota > Metazoa > Arthropoda > Insecta > Lepidoptera > Saturniidae > Antheraea > Antheraea pernyi. Next base: position 350,463 of record MU158709.1, read on the forward strand.
CACTCAGTGACCGAACGTACGCGGTCGGGCCGACCCATTCATGCTGAAACCAGTAATAGCTTCAGCGTGACTACCACCTACAGAAATGTATGTGTACCAAATGTATACCAATCTTCATGGATCATGCTTTAGTATATATGATATCAAGATCTAAACTTCTATTTTAGAGAAAAGATCTCTTTCTTATGCTATTTCCATACCGACGAAGTCTCGATTACTTATCTTGACTAACTTTAAAAGTAATCCCTATAAAGGCGTAATAAAAGCGTTCATACACTTTTGTTATTCTAATAATAACTCGAATTTACCTTTTTCACGTTTCTTTTATGTGTTTGAAAATCGCGGGTCCAATTAATAGTGTAGCATTCATTTTCACAGAAGTCGATAGTTTCTAACGCATTACAGTTGTTTCGACCATAAACAAAACATCGTGGCGATATACGCGGGTATGGGAGTAAAGAAGGTATTCTTCGCAAAAAAAAAAACGATTCGAATCGCGCTCTGTGGACTTGATTCATGAAAAAATCGAAGTCTAAAGGATCGATTATACAAAAATCGATGATCCTCTTAAGTTTCTATTCTTTATTGATAAGTTTTTTTATAATTATAAATGAGTATATGGCTTTATTTTTATCGGCATAGAAAAAAATAGAGTTACAATTTTTGTTATTTATTTTTACGAGTTATGTTTATTGTCCATTAAAATAATCGATTTTTCTATGTCTAAATATAGATTGTTCTTTTAATCAACCCTAGAGTAAAGGATAGGTAACAGTGTGTCGCTAAATCAATAAAATACTTTGTGCAATTTAGGCCCTAAAAAATCACTTATGAACGTCAAAGCGAGCACCGGTTCGGACAAACAACTCACATCGAGCAGAACCGACAACAAACTCGATCTGGTTTATCTTTTTAACACATTCAGCACAAAGAAGTTGAACGTATTGTTTGTTTGTTGCAGGGAGTCGTGGCAGCGGCTGGTGGAGCAGATACAGTCGCGCGCGTCCCGCCTGCACGCCGCGGGCGAGATCCACCGGTTCCACCGCGACGTGGGCGAGCTGGTGTCGCGCGGGGCGGACAAGCGCGCCGCCCTCGCCGCCCCGCCCGCCCCCCGCGACCTGCGCGCCGCCACCAAGCTGCTGCGCGACCACGACACGCTGCAGAACGACCTCGTCGCCATCGACGCGCAGATGCAGGTTGCACACCCGCCACACTACTCGCACTCACCACTAGCAATAAGCATCGACACACAGATGCAGGTTGCACACCCACCACCCGCCACTACTCGCACTCACCACTAGCAATAAGCATCGACACACAGATGCAGGTTGCACACCCACCACCCGCCACACTACTCGCACTCACTACTAGCAATACGCATAGATACACACAGATCCAGGTTGCACATCCACCACTCACCACCCGCCACACTACTTTCACTCACCACTAGCAATACGCATCGATACACACAGATCCAGGTTGCACATCCACCACCCGCCACTCGATTCACATTTACTACTAAACATAATACACAAATAAATATAAAAATCTTTGACATCATTAATTAATGTAATTACGAACTATCTTCTTTATCTTTTACTATCCCTTTTCCCGTAAGGGTCGTGTCCCCTCACATTTTTACAGGAAACCAATCTGACTTGGGTTGTCCATTCTTACAAGTGGGCTTTCTTGAAGTCTTTCGCAATATAATTCAATTCTCTAAAACTAGCCCCGGTTGAATAGAACATGAGGTTTTCAGTATCATAGAAAGTTCTTTCTATCATTCTGACGCTAACGTAAATAAAAGAGATATAGTGATATATCTATTTCCCTTATACTTCTGTCACATTAAACTATTATACAAAGTATCGCCAAAATTCCACCAATTATAAAATAATACTTACAAAAAATATTTCAGGTTCTCCAAGAAGAAGGCAGCCGTCTCCAAAAGCTGTACCCTGGAGGGAACGTCCAGCAGATTGGGCTGCAGCAGCAAGCGCTGGCGGACGCCTGGGCGATGCTGAAGCAGGCCGCTGACGAGAGGAAACACGTGCTGCAGCAATACCTCCAGCTCCACCAATTCCTCACACAGGTACAGTTGTCTTTTTATATATTGTGAAATAGAATATCTTGTCAGTTTGTTTGTGTATTCACAAGCCATTTATCTGATTTACTTATTATAAACAATGTAAGTAAGGAATATTACCTATAATAGTTAGTCGCTAAAATTAATTGATAGACAGACAGTTCTTGGATTTTTTTTTTTTGGTTGAGGATTGTGCAATAATTGTTTTACTGTGTGATGTTCTGGGGCCAGATGATGTAGTTATGAGCGATTGGTTTTATGAGGCTCGTGAATACGAGTCGACCTGCGGGCTTACTTTAATATAAACTATATCTTTGCTGGATTTATGGCCGTCTTACAATCACAATAATGAGTTGAATTACAATACAATAACGTAATTATCTTATTTGTACGTGGCAACCCTATTATATATTTCAGCTGCATTTGCACGTCGACTCGATCTTGTAGTATAACTGTTTAGATTTGATGCAGTGTACCGAGAGCAGTTTAGACTGAGCGTACACATTCTTATCATAATTGAATTTAAAGTCGTCCGATGTTTTGATTAAAATATTTGTTCCGTATTTTATTACTACTTGGCGTGTAGAATCTCTTTAAGTATCGTCATGAGTGGTTAGTGTTGATGGTAAAGCGTGATAATGTTGTGTGCGTGTGTAGGTGCGCGACCTGACGTCGTGGTGCAGCGGCGTGCGCGCGACGCTGGCGCGTGCGGTGCGCGTGCACGACGCGAGCAGCGCGC
>MU158709.1:353435-410818 GCA_015888305.1 Antheraea pernyi
ACGCGGCCGTGCGCGCCGAGCTCGACGCGCGCGACGACTCCTTCACCGCCGCGCTCGCGCTCGGACACGAACTCGTCGCCGCGCAGCATCCCTACGCACAGGTAGCTGCACCGACACGAGCCCCACTCCCTACACCAACACTACTCACCCGCCTCCTTACGCCAATATTCACCCTTCTCTCTACACCAATACTCACAACATCCCTACGCACAGGTAGCTGCACCGACACGAGCCCCACTCCCTACACCAACACTACTCACCCGCCTCCTTACGCCAATATTCACCCTTCTCTCTACACCAACACTTACCAGACTCTCTACACCAATACTCACAACACCCCTACGAATAGGTACCCCAGCTCGCCCCTCCCCACACCAACACAACACAATGTTAACTATCTCAAGTTGAATTTTTGATGGAGTCTTAGCCTGTCATGTACTGAATATATGTATTATATTTATAACTGTAACTTAAATGACTATATTTTGTGATATTGGTGGTGTTTTACATAATAAAGCTAGATTCTTGTGAATAAATAAAGTAAATGGAAGAAACACCGCGTGACATCGTTTCTCAAATGCCACAGAAACTGCCTGGAAAGTTCTAATAAGCGAGTCACCACCTTTTTAGAACATTTAAATTATCACAAGACATAATTACTATTTTCTCGACAATGGCAGTAATAATCTAGAAGATTGGTAACCAAAAATAAAATAAAAATAAAAAACTATGGTCTCGGACAACGATTCTGTACATCGGTACGATTGTTAAAATCAATTTTATATGTTTAAAAATCCTTTATGAATAATCAGTCTCAGATCGCCATCCCTAGGCGGTTCAGTTTGAATACTGAGATGACATCTGACAGGGGAGACTGGAAGAGGAAAACATATCGTGCTGACCCTACTTAGATGGGATATAAGGGGTGAGAAGCTAATGGTGGTTGACGTTTTCCAGGAGGTGGAGGAGAAGTGTGAGGCTCTGCTAGAGGAGCGGGCGCGGTTGGAGCGTGCGTGGGCGGCTCGGCAGGTCGCCCTCGACCAGCTCATAGACCTGCACTGTTTCCTGAGGGACGCCAAGCAACTGCATGACCTCTGCAGCTCACAGGAGGCCGCCCTCAGTCAGTACCCGCATTATACCTCACCAGAAATTACCAAATCAATTGTTTTATTATGTACAAATACAAAAACTATTATTGCTATTATAACGTCATATTGCATTGTTAATTAATTTGACTAAGAAAGTGGAATGGTGAAATAGTGTATATCCAAACACAATTTTCAATGTAGTCACAGTTTTTTTTTTATAGTAAACTGTGCGACGCATGACCTGTCACAGGTATGTCAACAAAGTGACCGATATGTCAAATGAGATATACTATATTATGCGTCACTAAAGCATCCGGTCAATAGTTAAATATGATCAACATTTCTGTCAAATTACGACTGAATAGTCGTAGCACGAGTCAATTGTAGCTAGTCAATAGTACATACAAAGGTCATTAGCACAGTTGCTTACTCAATAGCATAGTCTGCACACTGAGAAAAAAAATTCACAAGTGACGATTTACTTCTTAATAATTTCATACGTGCTTATTAAAATGACGAACAACTTGTTTGCTATTTAATACTGCACGTGACGAGGAGAAATGAGACACCGTGAGAGATTTTCATTTATATCTTTTCACTTGGGAGTCAATATTCCTATTGAAATGCAAAAAAGAGAGATTACTAGACTTCCTGTTACCGGCAGTTGATGTTTATCCCTCGACTGTTTTAAGTGAGTAGTGAAAAAATGAGTAGAGAAGAAAAGAGGAGAGAAATGACATTTCTAGAAAAAATATTTAATGTTTTTATTATTCATATCAGGCACTGAGATATCTCCAACAAGCAGTGTCGAGGAAGTGGACCATCAGCTGAAGAAGCACGAGGCCTTTGAGAAACTGTTAGCCACACAGGTGAATATAACAAGATACTTGGACATCTTGAAATAAATACATCCCATACTATCGTTTCATGTGGTTATATCGTTTATAGGATGAGAAACTGGCGACCCTGAACAACCACGGAGATAAGCTGCTGCAGCAGAATCACGTGGAGAGCCAGCGAATTGCAGACGAGTTACAGCATATCAACGAGAGGAGGAAGAAGGTAATCTGGTTATGTCAAAGCTATGGATGTGTTTTAAAAAAGCGCGATATCAAAAATGTATACTCAATAACTGTATTTCATTACATTAGACTTTTCCAGCACTTTCGTACCATTTTATTACTTATATCTAATTCGTTTATAACTTTTTTGAAAATACACTTAATTTAAGAAATGTTGTAATAATTATACCTTTTTAAAGTTGTAATTTCTAAAAGTACTATTGACCTTTATAAATTGATTGATGGTATGTATACTTTTTTATAATTTTGTAATTTCTTAAAGTACTATTGACCCCCTATCAATTGTTTAATAGTACTTATACTTTCTGTGTATATAATTATGTAAAAAAATGTCGTAGTGTTTATAATTTGAATTCAGACATAGAAAAAGATAAGGTTATAAATAGAGAAGGTTTCTTTAATGTTATCGTAATACGTGTCCTTTATAATGCATGTCTGAAGAAATACATGTACTTTTGTTTCGAGTATGTACGATTATTCTAATTTAGAATTATTTTTTTAACGAAATGAATATTATTCAATTTAAAAACACAATCAAATATTGAAATAACTGGAATAATTTGAACTATTTAAGTGATCTGATTTATTTATTAAAATCATATTCATGGTGAAATAATTTAAGTAATCGATATAGTTTGAATCGTTTACTATTGTTTTTATTCGATTAATCAGTAAAGTCTCGTATAAAGAGTAATTAATTAGTGTGTTTTAGCATGATATGTATGATGTGTGTTTGTACGTTAGCTGTACGAGGCGGCGGACGCGCGGCGCGCGCTGCTGGTGCGGGTGCGTGCGCGTGCGCAGTTCGCGCGCGACGCGGCGGAGGCGCGCGGGTGGGTGGCGGACAAGCTCGCCAAGCTCACCGCCGACCAGCACCACCATCATGGTCAGTCGCAATCAGAATATCTATTTAGCTCCTAACGAGGTACTTATCAACGTCAAAATTACCACCGGTGCCAACAAACAGCCCGCTCATAGAGAAGAACCGGCAACGAACTCGAACGGGTTTATCATTTCATTATTTCAGTTTTTGCGGACACACCTTAAATTATCGAGAATATATTGGGAGGGCAGAGTTAACATATCGAATTCCTGAAGTTGTCATTCCCTCGTAATAAAAAAAATCCTATAGTCAGACCACAGTGCTACCTACCGACTCCATTTATGAGTCTAAACCATTAAAAAAATTCATCAAAATCTGTCCAGCTGTTTAGGAAGAGTTCAGTTACTCTAAGTTACCTTAAAATCATTAAAAATAGGTGTAGGGACCAAATAATAATAGCAAAAATAATTTAAAACTATCGATAATTAACCCAAGTGAAACGTTTATTTTCCATGAACCAAGTCACGAAATCCAGATGTAATTAAAAATTCTATTATATGATATTTATAAAATCCCCAGGCGAAGTAACCGACATGGAAGATAAGATCAAGAAGCTGCAGAAGCACCAGGCGTTCACCGCGGAGCTCGCGGCGAATAAAGCGCGCCTGGAGGAGGTGGAACAGCTGGCGAAGCAGCTGCATCCAGACGAGGAAGTGCAGAAGCAGCTGGCGGCGCTGCACAGTGACTGGAAACTGCTGGAACAGGCCACCGAACAGCGAGGTCAGTTATTAGTCAAACAAGAGTGTCAAATATCGATATTGTTAGAATGAGATGACAAACAATCATGGTAGGGCTTTCTTGTATGCTTCCCTCTACCTTTAGGTTTCAAAAGTATTACAAAGTGCCAATCGATATGTCTTAAAGTTATTCCCACTTCTTACTTTTAACCTATAACAGTTTCCAGTAAATCGATACTTAATAACAACAATCGTTTTCAAGTCTTGATTGTTCCTATTTCGTTGTAAATATCGATTCCAGCCGTTTCCTCTATCAACTTGTTTTTTTACAGGTCGTGGCCTTGAGGAGGCTCAGGATATCCTGGAGTTCAACCAGCATCTGGATAAGATCGAAGCTTGGATAAGAGATAAAGAAATGATGGTATGCTAATTTAGTATTGGATTAATTTTATTGCTTAGGTTGATCACAATTTAAAACAAGTATCTGATAAGCGAGAAGAGCAGAGAAAATGGGCTTTATATTTTGATGTGTTCTATCGACAATGAGTGCGTTGTTTCATTCACGTAACACCATTAGCCGATCATGTGTGTTTTTTCGTTTGCTGTAATTTTCATAGCACTTATTTCTCACGTTCATTTTTCCCACGACTCCATGACTCATCCTACTATTCGTTTGTAACGTAATGAATCTGTTCATGATGCTTCGAGAGGACTCTAGAATGATCCAGACGGTCCAGAAGATGAATAAGATTACTGTTAATTGTATTGGTTCGGTACAGGTGCAAGCTCACGAGCTGGGCAGAGACTACGAGCACTGCAGCGCGCTGCTGAGGAAGCTGGACGACATGGACAGTGATATGAAGGTCGATGATAAGAGAGTGAAGAGTATCAGCGCACTCGCAGACAAGCTTCTTCAGCAGGTCAGTTCACTAACCTTTCATTCTTCTAGCTATATTCGAGGTATACGTATAGTTCTACTGACGATAAGTGGATATGTTCGTCAATTTTCGGAAATATATTCGATTTAGGACATTAAAATCGCATTTTATCCGTTAACTTGACTGTCAAATGGGAATGAGAGTTGGAAATGAATAGTAGACAAGGTAATCAAGTATGCATTTGAATCTGCGTATTAGAGCAGGGAATCATTACATATTGAAAATAAAATCTGCTGCCACGATTGTCTGTCTGACTGTCCGTGATAAACTCAAAGACTACTGAATTGATTCGGAATTCACCAATAGATTTGATACTTGTTGTTGTGCAGGGTCCGACGCAGCAGGCGGCCGTGGTGTCGCAGCGCCGCGACGCGTTCCTCGGCAAGTGGCGCGCGCTCTCGGGGGCGCTGCAGCGGTACCGCGACAACCTCTCCGCGGCGCTAGAGATACACTCCTTCAACAGGTACACCTACATTCTCAACCCTCATCACCCCACTACCCATACATCATCCATACAGATAATATTATAACCCATCCCACCCTACCCGTACATCATCCATGCAGATAATTTATTTATTTATTTGGAAATCCAACAGCATACAGTATTTTTATATAATATCTTACAGTATGTAACAATTAAAGCCAAACAGGATTTCACAATTACAGAAAGTGATACATAGTAATATACATATAAGTAGACAAAAGAAAAACATGTATCCTTTACTGGCGTTTAGTATAGTGTGTGTGTACGTGTGTGTGTGTGTGTGCGCGCGTGTCGGAATGTGTGTGTGTGTGTGTGTCTGTATTTCTGACTTGTGAGCTTACTTTATCCTTTTTGTATTATAATTGTATAATTCATATAATATAATAACCCATCTCATCCTACTCATACAGATAATATTATAACCCTTCCCATCCTACCCATACATCATCCATGCAGATAATATAATAACCCATCCCACCCTACCCTTACCACATCCATACAGATAATATGATGACCCATCCCACCCTACCCATACCACATCCATACAGATAATATAATGACCCATCCCATCCTACCCATACCACATCCATATAGATAATATAATGACCCATCCCACCCTACCCATACCACATCCATACAGATAATATAATGACCCATCCCATCCTAGCCATACCACATCCATATAGATAATATAATGACCCATCCCACCCTACCCATACCACATCCATACAGATAATATAATGACCCATCCCATCCTAGCCATACCACATCCATACAGATAATATAATGACCCATCCCACCTTACCCATACCACATCCATACAGATAATATAATGACCCATCACATCCTAGCCATACCACATCCATACAAATAATATAATGACCCATACCACATCCATACAAATAATAAAATGACCCATCCCACCCTAGCCATACCACATCCATACAGATAATATACTATCAATAATATAGATGGCAAAATTACAATTTAAAAAATGTATCACCAAAACCGTTTCAGTAAATATATTTGTTAATAATGTACTATGTTTTATTATTCAGAGACGTGGAAGATACGGCTGAGAGGATATCGAAGAAAGCGGCAATATTCAGCAGTTCGGAGAGGGGCAGAGAGCTCGTCGCCGCACAGGAGTTGAAGAGGAAGCATCTGGCTCGAGCTGCCGAGGCCACTGCTGTGCTGGATAAGATCCAGGCACTAGAATCCGAAGGAAGAGCCTTGGCTCACAAGTTAGTTTTTTTTTCGCCCAAGCTTCTAATAGATTATTACTGCTCATTATCGAATAGATAATAACATTAAAAGTGTCTTCCGAAGATGGTGGCCCTCTTGTTAGAACCTTCCAGAGTGTTTTTGTGTCGAGTCAGAATCCATGCTCTGTGGTTTTATTTCCCATCCCCTTGACTTGTGCATAGTGAATATTACGTAAAACACGACCCATATTACATAAGATAGCGCTAAATTTTTTTTTTTTTTATGTCATAAGTGGCAAACGAACTGGTGGGTCACCTGATGTTAAGTGATCACCACCGTCCATGGACACCAACAACACCAGAGGAGTCGCAAACGCGTTGCCACCCTTTGGAAGGAAGGGATTAGGGGAGGCAGAGGGAGAGGGGGGAGGGGAGGTGGGCCTCCGGCGCTCTCACTGACCTAACGAAACGCAACAATACGAGCACTGTTACTTCACGTCGGTTTTCTATGAGAGGGTGGTAGTACCCCGGACGAGCCGACCCATTCATGCTGAAACCAGTAATCGTTTCAGCGTGCCTCTACCACCATTAATAAATAAATAACACAAGATTATGAATAAAATATCAAATCTATTGCATGACATTCCAAGATCCCGCCAAAGCAACTCGGAAGCCCTATTTATTGTACGATAAAAATATCGATATAGCTATACATGTCTCTTTCTTTCGAACAGCCATCCAGAGCGTGCGAAAGAGATAGAGACGAGTTTGCAGAGCCTCCGCGAGGGTTGGGGGAACCTGCAGCAGCTTGCGGAGAAACGTACCGCACTGCTGGACGAAGCCATCGCTGAACACAAGTTCGATGAAAACTTGAAGGTTAATTTAATATTTATATTGCAAAAGATTGATGAAATCCTACTTGGACTGAGTTTAAAAGGTGTATAGTAAAAGAAGTGAGGAACATTCAGATCGCTTCAGAGGTATTTGCAATGGCTAGCGATGGATGATATGATATTGTGTGGTTTTCTGACATGAAAATAAAACTATTTTCTGATAATAGGTATTTTACTGAGAATTTTCGGAAAATTATTCGATGTAGGGTATTAAAATTGACTTAATAATTGGAGAATGGGTTGGATAATGGGAAATCAATAATAAACAAGACAGCGAACTATGCATTTTAATTTGAATCTGTATGTTAGAGTAGGGAATACATAATAAATACAATAATTGGGATGATACAACTGCCTTTCACTTAACCTCAATACCGCGGCCGCATGCTGGCTCTAATGCGACATGGCGATAGACGGACGAAAACATTTGAGACCAGGCACGTATCCAAACTTTTAGATTGGGTGAGATGGGGGGGGGGGACCAACATTGAAACAACCATGTGAACTCTGTAAAAAATTGCTGTAAACAGTGGTTATGATACCTTTTTTTTATATGTAACGTCACTTTTCGAGGGGGGGGCATAAATCTCAACAATCTCCCCCTCTGTATACGTGTCAGTTTCAGACCGTTGGAAAAATGTTTCACTTTAAAAATTACTGAACTTCTAATGACGTCATATCGTTTTTTTTAATCATATCTCTTCATTTTGTCTATATTTAACTTCTGTGGAGTTTTTTTTTCTCGAACTGACTACGCTATTGACCTGGCAAGGTCTCAGCAGCTTCACCGGACTACGGCGAGCGTTTAAGGCACTCGGCCGATTATATTTTTAGGTAACACGCTCAAGGCCGCACGGCACATCTCGGATTGGGCTGTTACCTGAGAAACCCGGTCTGGTAGACTTCTGCGTAGAGTAATAATTGAATTACACAGTATTTGTTACATTTGAGCTATGATATCGAGTTTAGAATGAGTATCGGTTGTTCAGGAGCTGGAGCTGTGGGTGTCGGAGGCGACGAAGCACATGGACGAGAGCGCAGCGCCCGAGACTGCGCCCGAGGCCGAGGCGCTGCTCGAGCTGCACGACGAGAAGAAGGTACGATAACACCACTCACTACATACCTACTAACCAATCAAATTACATATACGTATACTATAGGTTTGTCTTACTTTGAAAGTGCCACACAATTATATATCGATATTATTCGATATATTCATTTATATATATATTTGGGGTGTAAGGGATGTCGAATAACATCTAAGACTTGAGACATCCGAACCAAACTTACTTGCACGTGGTGCACCCTGCTGAATAACGAACGAGGCAATGGCGAAAGCGGGATGGTAGGGTTTTACAGCCTGACTGGGTCGCAACCACCATGTATATGGCGAAAAAGCCCGTCATAGTGATTCGCTTCTGCGGGTCGCGTTTCGGGATAAGCCTGTATTAGTATATATTCAGTTTTTCGCAGGCCGGCATGACAGTGGCGACCGGCGATGGACAGTGTGTCACTCGGTGGTCGCCATTGTTTCATAATTGTATTGTACTTACCATCAGGCACAGTACAGTCATTTTGCGCTGCTACAATAAAAAAATATATATTACGGAACATTGGGTATTCATTTGATTTAAACTTATTCGAAGCTTATTTATGAGATGGTACTTCCAGGCAAGTATCTTTTTTTTTATTATATCATTGGAGGTAAATAAACAGACGAATCGCCCGATATTGAATGATCACCACCGTCCATAGACACTAGCAACACCAGGAGAGTCGCAAATGCGTTCACAGCCTGTGTTTGGGAGGTGACAGGGAAAGAATTGGGTGCTCTCACTGACGGAACGAAACGCAACAATGCGTGCACTGTTAGTTCACGTGGGTGTGTCTGCGTGTCAGGTGGTAGTACCGCGGGCGAGCCGACCAGTAATAGCTTTAACGTGGCTCTTTAGCACCTAATAAACGTTTATTTGTAATAGATAACTATTTTAAAGACTACTTGATCATAAGTTTTTTAATCCCTAATTTTTTTCATTTTTCCTCGCAACTTTTCAAGCACTTTCTTATACAAAAGCATGCAACTGTTCTGAAGGGACAATTCATTTATTTATATAGAGTTATAATACACTGTACTTTACAGAAGAGGTAAAACCGTCCTCATGTATAAGCAGTTCCTTTAGAGTGCATATGTGTGGAGGTGGATTTTTTTTTTTTATAGTAGCACGGCAAAGTGACTGCACTTTGCCTGATGGTAAGCATAGTACAATCCAAAAACAATGGCGAACACCGAGTAATACACTATCCATCGCCGGTCGCCGTTGTCATGCCGGCCTGCAAAAAGCTGGATATGCACAGGCTGATCCCGAAACGCGACCCGCAAAAGCGAATCACTATGACGGGCTTTTTCGCCATGTACATGGTGGTTGCGACCCAGTCAGGCTGTAGAACCCTACTACCCCGCTTTCAGCCATTACCTCGTTTGTTATTGAGCAGGGTGCACCACGTGTAGGTGAGGATGGCTTGGGTGTCTCAAGTGTTAGATGTTATTTGACACCCCTTACACCTCAAAATGACTCGTGTGTTACATTATCGTTACCAACTGCACCCATTAGGCTGGAACACTATAAATCAATGCTTGAAGAGAAAACAGCCGTTATTAATTATTATGTTTTATCAATAAAATACAGGCGGAAATAGACAATCGACAAAAAGCGATCGCCTCCCTCCAGAAGGAAGCGGAGCAGGTCCAAGCACCCGAGAAGGTTAAGAAGGTGACACAACTCTCCACGACTCTCGAGACAGCCTGGCTGCAGAAGAAGGAGTATCTCACTCAGGTATGATTAGAAAGAGGCGGGAGTTATCGATTATTGCTAAATTAATCGAATATTTATTCCATGTCCTATTATTGGGGCTTTTAATTCAAGAATGATTTCTATCTCAGGCACACCAATTGCAACTCTTGAAGGAGCAAGCAAGACAGATCGAGGACTGGCTCGCGTCGAAGGAAGCGTTTCTCAACAATGATGACTTGGGAGAGAATTTGGATGGTAAGTTAATGCTAGAGAAATTTAGCTCGATACTTAGTTGGAGCATGGAAATGACTCGATATCACACTATGATTTATCGATTAATTCGATCACTTAACAATTTTTCGTGCCAAACCATTTTTGTCGGACATGTCCTTTAGGTTTTTTGATATTTTGACAAAAAATAGTTTTTTTATCGAACTGTTGTCTTTCACAGTTTCACTGGTCTATATCACGTATTATCATACAATATTACTTTACAACATTATACATAACATGATATAAGTAATTGTTTCGTTTCCAATAGTTATCAAATCGTGTACCACTGATGGAACACGTGGTCTAACTATGAAGCTTAATGTGTACCATCGGTGGTACAAGGGGCCTAACTATAAAGCTTAATGTGTACCGTCGATGGTACACGTGGCCTAACTATAAAGCTTAATGTGTACCATCGATGGTACACGTGGTCTAACTATGAAGCTTAATGTGTATCACTGATGGAACACGTGGTCTAACTATAAAGCTTAATGTGTACCATCGATGGTACAAGGAGCTTAACGTGTACCACCGGTGGTAGACGTGACACGGAACGCATTAAGAGAGTATTGCATCTCGCAGCGGTGGAGACGCTGATAAGGAAGCACGCGGAGTTCAGCAAGCTGCTGGAGAGCCAGGTGCACCGCGTGGACGAGCTGGAGAAGCTGGCGAGCGCGGTGCTGCAGCGCGGACACGACCACCTGCAGGTGCAGAAGCGCGTGCAGGACGTTCTGCTGCGACTCGCTAAACTTAAGGTAACTTACTATTACAGATCTAGGTTAATCGGTGTGTTGGTGTGTTTTTTCGAACTCACGTCTGTCATTTGTATTTGCCAAATGACTTGGACACCAACTGCGACGACCTTAAAGATACTAACTTCCCATAATAATAAAAATGCTTTCATAGACGCTTCTGTTTAAAAGACTTCTGTTTTATTGGCCAACTAGCCGACCCGTGCCCACTTCGTTGGGCGGTGATAGGCATTATCAAGCTACAACTTTTCTCTACATCTCTATCATATATCTCTCATCGTTAAGGCAGCGTTCGTAAGAAACGTTTTCGTTCTACCATTTTTTCTCCGACTCCCCAGATATTACCACCTACAACCTTACAAACTTTACCTCTTTATAATATTAGTATATATAATATAATTAGTTAATAGCTTCTGCCCGCGACTTCGCCCGCGTGGAATAGTTATTTTGGGCTGAGACGCAACAGAAGCTCTCAAAAGGAAAAAAAGTCCTAATTTTAAAACATTTTTATTGTTGCTCCGTTCCTATTGGCCTTAAACAAATAACGTGGCTTTCTATTGGTAAAAGAATTTTCAAAATCGGTTTAGTAGTTCCTGAGATTACCCCCTACAACGGCACAAACTCACAAACTTTACCTCTTTATAATATTAGTATGGATGAGGATATGTCAATTTTTAAAAGTAAAACTTCTTATGCTATGGTGAGGGACACATTTTCGTTATGCTTTAAATGTAAGTTAGTGTATTTGCATGTGGGTGTACGTATGTACAAGTGTACTACCGTACTTGGTGTAGTATTATAGTGTATGAGCATTTTCTTACATATATAATTGAATACAGATAACCCAAAGAAGTTTCACTTCCTCCGTATGTTCACACTGATACACGCAATTTTTTTTTTGATCTACTCATTTTTTTTTCAAATATAGCATACGTTTTTGAATATTCCCAGGAGTCGTGCAAGCAGCGCGGTGAGATGCTCGAACAGTCGCGACAGCTGCACCAGTTCCTGCAGAACTTGCACCACGAGAGGGAGTGGATAGCTCTGAAGATGCAAGTCGCTAACGACCAGAACTATAGGTAACTATATCTCTTTTCTTCGTATATATTCTTAATAACGTTTACTGTGTGAGATAGATACAATAAGATTTCTTCAATGTTACTCTTTCTCTCTATGCATAATAATAGTATAATAAGCCTTTAAAGTGGATCAGATAATCTGTTAGTACATACTGATCGTCGAACCTGTATAGCTCTCTTCAGTACACTAGAAATTCTAAAAACAGGCAATAATTCGATATGGCTGAGTTTTGATGTTTCGTTAGTTTTATTGGTACTTGCTTCTGTTGCTAAAGAAGTCAGTTGTAACTGTTTTTTATTATATTTAGTCATTATATTAACAATATAATCAGTAACTGTTCCTCAATGAAATTACTAACTGTAATCAGTAACTGATTTTCACTGGAATCGGAATCAGTAACTATTTCTCACTGGAACCAGTAGCTGTTTCACACTGAAATCGGTAATTATTTCTCACTGGAATCGGTAATTATTTCTCACTGGGATCGGTAATTATTTCTCACTGGGATCGGTAATTGTATCTCACTGGACTCTGTAACTGATTCTCATTGGACTCGGTTACTGATTCTCACTGGACTCAGTAACTGTATCTCACTGGAGTCGGTTACTGATTCTCACTGGACTCGGTAACTGTTTCTCACTGGACTCAGTTACTGGTTCTCACTGGAATCTGTAACTATTTCTCACTGGAAAAAGTAATTTTGTTAACTGTATTTAGTAACTATTCCTCATTGGATTCACCTTCGACAGGGAATTATCGAACCTTCAGAGCAAGATCCAGAAGCACGCTGCGTTCGAGTCCGAGCTCGCCGCGAACAAGGGACGCATCGACGACGTCGCCAACCACGGGGAGGCTCTCATAGGTGATTTCACACATCAGTATACTGAGATATATTTATTATATTGTTGTGAGAGGTATTATAATGGTTTTCTCTTTAACTATGACAGAAGCGAAGCACTACGCGTCTCAGGAGATAGCGAAACATGTTGAAGAACTCGAAAACCAATGGAGAGAGTTGCAGGTAACCCACTGTTATACTGTATGGCTAAATATACAACGAATTTATAAAAAGTCACTTATTTTATATTAAAACTAAAGGGTACAACGGTCATTGTTCTTCCCTGATAATAAAAAAAAAATATGCTAGAGTCAGACCGCAGCGACAGAAATCCCTTATGGATACGCCACCCTCCCGGGGGAGGGGGTGGGTTATGTCCGAGTCGCACGGACTAAAACCCAACGGTGTACCGACAGACCGCTTTGTGGCCGCCGGGCTCCTACCTATAGAGGGACAGACCGGGTACACACCAGCTGCCTCCCCTCGTCCGCCGGACCCGTGCAATGAGGAGAGGAGATTCCATTCCCCCCCCCCGGGCTACGACTAGGGTGTCGTCCGCGTAACAGATGAGGCGTGCTCCGTATGGGAGCACGCCGCGGAGCACCCAGTCGTAGCCCATGTTCCACAGGAGCGGCCCCAAGGCCGACCCCTGTGGAACCCCTCGCCTTGTGGCCCGCCGCACCATACGCCCATCGCCAGACTGCAGCGACACCTACCGGATCCAATTGTGACTCTAAACAATTCTCGAATCCACTAGAATACACACAAAAAAAATTCATCAAATCTTGTCTAGCCATTTAGTAGGAGTTCAGTCACATACGGACAGAAGTATTATTTGTATAAAGATATGGGTATAGATTAATTATATATATAACTCACAGGCTGCAGCGAAACTCCGTCGTGAGCGGCTCCAGGAAGCCTACCAGGCGCGGGTGTACCTCCGAGGCCTCGACGACTTCACAGCTTGGCTGGATGACGTGGAATCACAACTCCTCAGCGAAGATCATGGTAATTATCAAATTAATTAACATCTATATATAAATAGGCAGTGGGGAAACGGTTAAGAACATCTCCCTTCTCTGTTTCTCAGCCGATTTTCTTAATTTTCTTTTATATGTAGCTATCGACGAGCTTTAGTGTTATCAATAAAAAATTGGTCATTATTTTCTCTATGATCAAAGTTCGAGCACTATACGAGCACTCGTATGAATAAAGTGAAGATAATTTGACTACGTGCTCGAAAAACCTCTTACCCCGAGATAGGTATATATTTCCCTCACCATTTGTCTGTAATGTTAGTGTCATACCTACGTGACGAAGCTTCTGTTACTTGTCGTGCTTAAATTTAACCTCAAAATAGTAGGTGCTGGAGCCATGCTGATGCTATTGTTGGTTTCAGCATGAATGGGTCGGCAACCGAAACACAGAAACGCCCACGTGGAGTAACAGTGCTTGCATTGTTGCGTTTCGTTCGGTCAGTGAGAGCAACGGAGACCCACCTCCTCTACCCCTCTCCGCCCCCACTCCCCCTCCCTCAAACACAGGCCAGCAATGCACTTGCGACTCCCCTGATGTTGCTGGTGTCCATGGACGGCAGTGATCACTTGCCATCTGGTGACCCGCCTGTTCGTTTGCCCCTATAATATAAAAAAAATCCGATAAACACGTAGATTATACGTTGCCACACGTGTGTCTTTCCAATGGTACGATATTAGCATCCGCTAAACTCCTTTGATCTGAGTAAAAACCGGCAGCCCAGGCAGTATCGTGCTGCGTCTATCGTCATGCAGTTCGTAACGCATAAATGATAATGTCTTTCCACACCTAAATTTATTGTGATCATAAATAAACTCCGTGAAGATACATGCAGTTATGGGAGTAGCATAAATGTGCGTATGTATTTGGGGAAGTCCCATTTGTGAGTATATTATGTCGTATAGCATGTACAAGAAAGGGCCTACCTAACATTGATTGATAAATTAAACTACATATTCTAAAATAGGCTTCCATCCTTTTGCCCTCTAAGTAGTTATGTCCTTCCGCCACTAATTATGTGTTTATATTCTCCGGCATTATGTAATTTGATGTCGTACTTGGGAGTATATTAGTATGGAATCTGGCTAATTTTGATTCATAGCTGCATGTTTTAAAACGGGCCTCCCTCTCCGCCCCCTAAATAGTGCTGCATGTTTTAAAACGGGCCTCCCTCTCCTCCCCCTAAATAGTGCTGCATGTTTTAAAATGGGGCTCCCCTCTCCTCCCCCTTTAAATAGTGCTGTATGTTTTAAAACGGATCTCCCCCTCCCCCCTAAATAGTTATAACGTCTTGGTGATTACGTGTCTGTGCGTTCCGTTATTTATATTTGAAATTTCCGGTTGGGAGTATGTGAGTATGGAATGTACATGACAGCTTGACTATGTATTATGTGCCTGTGCGTTCTGGCCCTTACACTGTACGGGTATATAACGGGTGCAGGCAAGGACCTGGCGTCGGTGACGGCGCTGCTGAAGCGGCACGGGCGGCTGGAGCAGCAGGTGGCGAGCAAGGGCGAGGCGGCGTCGCAGCTGGCGGAGACGGCGCGGCAGCTCGCGGACTCGGCGCACTTCATGGCGCACGAGATACTCGACAAGGCCGACGACGCTGTCAAACGGTACCACACACGCACTACTATACCCCCCCCCCCTACTTCTATTTGCAACTCACCATTCATAACCATTCACCACAGTCGGTCTCCGTTCCCCATTCACACCAGCCGTATCATACAGAATTTTATGACATTTTGTTATTAAACTTATTCGTAGTGTCAATTAAATCTTTATTTTAAAGTTATTTACCAGTCCTCGTATAACATCGTGCACATGTACGCACGTGTGCACGCACGCACGCAACAAGCACGCACTCGCACGCAACCACCCGATGTGTACAACCAAACGGGGTGATAAAATAAATCGCTACCACCATACAAACGCTAATTGAATACCGCATCCTTGCAACTGAATAAGGGTTTTTTGTGGAGGAAAACATCCTTTCTTTTGAAAAAAATCTTTTAATGTTATATAGCTCATTTATCGAGGACGGCTATAGACTATATACCATCACGCTAAGGCCAATAGGAATGGAGCACCAATGAAGGATGTTTCAAAATCGGTGCATTTTGCCCTTTTGAGAGCTTCCGCTGCGCGTTAACGTTAGCGGGAACGGTTAGTTTATTTATATGAACACACCCCGTGTACTTGGTGACAGATTTCCAATTTGTATTAATAATAATACGGTTCGATTATAGATGTTATATTAAAGCGATGTTCGTTCAGGTACCGGCAGTTACAAGAGCCGATGCAGATACGGCGGGACAACCTCGAGGACGCCGCGCTACTACACCGGTGGGAGAGGGACGCTGACGAGGAGTTCAGATGGTGAGCGCTATTACTTTATTAAGTTATCTATCTATACTAATATTATAAAGAGGTAAAGTTTGTGACGTTGTGAGTTTGTGACGTTGTGAGTTTGTGATGTTGTGAGTTTTGTGATGTTGTGGCGTTGTAAGGGGTAATCTCAGGAACTACTGGTCCGATTTGACAAATTCTTTCAGTGTTATATAGCTCATTTATCCAAAATAGTTATAGGCTACATATCATCACGCTAAATCCAATATGAGCTAAGCACAGATGAAAAATGTTTTAAAATCGAGATGGTTTTTTTTAGAGTTTCTGCTGTGTGCCAGCGTTAGCCAAGAGTAGTAACTATTACTACGCGGACGAAGTCGCGGGCAGGGGCTATAATCTATATACTAATATTATAAAGAGGTAAAGTTTGTGAGTTTGTGACGTTGTAGAGGGTAATCTCGGGGACTACTAAACAAACCGATTTTGAAAATTCTTTTACCAATATAAAGCCACGTTATTTATGAGTGTCATAGGCTACATATCATCACGCTAAGATCAATAGGAGCGGAGCAACAATGAAAAATGTTTTTAGGGTGTAATATCTTGGGAGTTGGAGAAAAATGGTCGAACGAAAACGATTGAATTGTAGAGAAAAGTTGTAGCTTGATAATGCCTATTACCGCCCAACGAAGTGGGCACGGGTCGGCTAGTTATATAAATAAGCACGAGGACACGGTTGTCAATTTTTTAACTAAGTGTAACTTATTATTTACTAATTGCTTATATACCATACAAATAGCTAACACAAGCAAGCGTAGAAATAGTAGTTACGTTCATCACACAAAACTCCAATCGGGAATCCAACCCGGAACCCTTCGACTCAATATTAAATTATTGAAAAAGTTATATGAAAATTCAAACTAAATGTTAATACAATTTGCATTACAGCCAAAATTAATTTGTTATGGTAATCAAACTTATTATACATGGCTAATATTAATTAATAGATGTTCAATTAATTAATAGTAACCATAGATTTATAATATGAGGCCTCGCGAATCATTAGAGACTAAGTTTCAGGAATTCGGTATCTTAACTCTGCCCTTCCAATATATTCTAGATAATTTAATGTATGTCCGTAAAAACTTAGATATGTTGGATCTAGTAAAAGACCAGCATAATTTAAATACTAGAAACAGCAACAAATTGGTCATTCCATGCTTCAGGCTCACTAAATCCAAAAACAGTTTTTTAGGTAATAGTGTTAGGTTTTATAATAAAGTCCCAAAACGCATTACCGATTTACCGGATAGTGAGTTCAAGAACCATGTCAAGCGGGTTTTAATATCTAAAGGCTATTATGGGGTGGATCAATACGTGAACGATTGTGACGTCTGGAAATGACGCCCCTCTCTGCGCATCCACTAATAATGAATGTAAATATTTATGTTACTGTACAAATATATGACATGGAACAATAAACCAGATCGAGTTTCTTGCCGGTTCTTCTCGATGACTGGGCTGTTTGTCCGAACCGGTGGTAGCTTTGACGTTCATAAGCGCCTTCTCAGAGCCTAAATTGAATAAAGGATATTTTGATTTTGATTTTTGATTTTGAGATGCAAAAGACGTACATACATACAAAATGTTATACAAAACAAACACACAAACTCTTAATCTAATTATATACACATAATATATACTTGCGTGTGTAGACAATCATTAAATTATGAGGACTGTGGTTATAATTCTGACGTTATGGAACCAGGCTGGAGGAACGTCAGGCCGCTCTCAAGCAGGAGGAACTGGGAACAACTCTTCAGGAAACTCAGGCACTGCTCAAGAAACACCTGGCGCTGGAGGCGGAAATCATTGCCAGGTAACTTCGAACTCTTTTTTTTTTGTGATCGATATCTCGTAATAATTTACTTGTCTTTTTACTTTAAAAAAATCATTGTAAATTATCTGAGGGTAGTCGCTATTATTTCCATAATTTTTTCCCTTCTTTCTTTTCAATTTTGTTAGGAAGTTGTTTTTAATGCATTTGTTCGGTTAATTGGTAATCACATAGAAAATTACTTCGTCGGTAACAGTAGAGAGTATTTCTGATATAATGTTCTATTAAAGTCAAATATATAGATAATACCAGTATGTTATAGAAAGATTACTGTTTATGCTATGATTTGCGGGTCCAGATACTGACATGTACTGGGCCAGATATTGATCCTTACGTAATTTCCTTTATCTTTTATACTATAAAAGAGATTATATAATCATCAGCCTGTTAGAGATCCACTGCAGGGTCATTGGACTCTGCCCGAAGGAAGGTATGGGCATAATCACCACGCCAGCCCACGGCGTATTGTCGATTTCAAACCCTGAGAAATCCACAGCTGTATATTGTTCCCACATACAGTAGTACTACAAGAACATTTTTTAGGTTCAAGTTTCCTCACGATGTTTTCCTTCACCGTCACCCGATAGTGTTATCAATTTAACATAGTAAATGTACGCGAATTGCATAAAATTCGTTGGTGTACACCGTGGTTCAAACCTGCGGATACCTAAATAATGTTCTACCGATATTATTCCAGCACTTGTAAAGTGTTGTTTTGAAAATACATGTGTCTGTGTGTTCAGAGAGCCGGCCGTGAACAGCGTGGGCGGGCGCGCAGCACAGCTCGCCCGCGGCGGGCACTTCGCGAGCTCCGCCCTGGAGGCGCGCGCGCTCGCGCTCTCCGCAGCGCTGCGGGACAGCAAGCACGCCGCCGCGGCCAGGGCCACAGCGCTGCGCAGCCGCGCTGAACTGCTGCAGGTCTGCACTTATCTCTATTTTTATCCTTATACCAGGTGACACCGTTCAATCGTGTGCCTGCTCATGGTCACATTTAACATATAAAATAATAATATCAAAACAAATACCAATAAACAACAAAGATAACCTTAGTTAAAGTTTGTTCTAAAACTTTTAAAACTATGGGAACGATACTTTTAAACATAAAAAATCACATCTAGGTTCAATGAACGACATTAAATGGACGCTTTTCAAGGTTAGTCATTACGTAACTGCTTACCGTGAGAACACCGCACGGTCCAACAAAGGAAAGTGAAGAGCTGGTCGAGGTACGGGACGCGGCCCGGAGTACGCGACAGGGCGTGATTCATTTATTACACAAATTCGTTTTTGCGTATATCACCTGATGTTTAGTACATATCAGTTTTGCGTTTCTCGAGATAATTAGGTCAAATATTAAGCACATATTTTTTAATTGATTTAGAACGAGAAGTAAATAATGAGTAATCTGTGAGAGTATTGCAACTGTTTAACCAGTCATGCTGTATAGTGATCATTCATTTCATGTCTATACTGAATTTTACAAATAAACGAGTCGCAAAATTCACAGGATCATATCTTGTTCAGTGTTATTAAAGTGAGTTTAAATTTTCGACCAATGAGAATGTAGATATAACGTAAAATTCCACAAATATTACAAAGTATAGAGGAAAATAACACAACGCTATGTATAGAATATAAAATTCACTAGATGATATTCCAAGATCCCGCCAAAAACTCCTACTCGACATTTTGAGTGGGTTTTCGTTTGATATAATGTATGAGTAATATGAGTTGTTTATTGGTGATTAGCTGGTGGCGGAGATATCGGAGGCGGAGGCGTGGCTGGCGGAGCGGAGGCCGGCGCTGGTGTCGGGCGCCGTGGGCCGGGACGAGGAGTCCGCCCTCGCGCTCGGCCGCCGGCTCGAGGCACTGCAGCGGGAGCTCGCCGCCTTCGACGCCACGCTCGCCAGGCTCGACAGGAGTGTCGTCGCGATCACGGTCAGTCACATACATACATACATTGCACAACTACATAATACACAGCTACACACAACTACACCACAACCACACGCTATACAACTACGTAACTACACATCACACAACTACACACTACATAACTACATACTACACAACTACACGCTACGCAAACAAATACAACTCTAACATGTGCTTGCAAACATACAGGTATTATATAACCACTAAAAGAGGGCGCGGGGGACGGGTTTAATTGGCTTATTTTTGATAACAACGCATTAACTGTCTGCTTGGAGTTGATAAGTTGACAGCAGTTTTAGGCAACCTCGAGTTATCCATATGAACAAGATGTCCGCACCAACGCATTTCAGCTAAGAAAACTTTGTTGAACACGTGTTTAATATACTTTATTACAAAAACGAGTCCAAGCGGTTAGTGGCTAAACATCAGGTTCAAGCTTTTATGCAAGCAACTCTAAATATCATTCAATCAATTCAATCTCATAACTCAAAAACGTTCCATTACATACATATATCAATTTAATATACTATGTCCTATTACGTGAAATGGAATAACAGTATAACCATAGAGTAAATATATTGACATAAGTCATATATATATATATATATACTATTGCTAAAAGTTAGTAAAGAAATAATAGGGTTATGGAGATATACTGATTATT
The DNA here is from genome assembly GCA_015888305.1 of Antheraea pernyi. Taxonomy (NCBI): domain Eukaryota; kingdom Metazoa; phylum Arthropoda; class Insecta; order Lepidoptera; family Saturniidae; genus Antheraea; species Antheraea pernyi. The sequence goes on from MU158709.1 coordinate 374,301, forward strand.
TCAACTTTTCAAAAGGGTCACATTTAGATTATCCCGAATTACATTACAATTACATTACAGTCATATTACAGTTACATTAAATTTACATTGCAGTTATGTTACATTTGCAGTACAATTATAATATTTTTTTAATCTGACCCTCTCGACAAAAAGAGAGGAGGGTTAATAGCTATTTTCGAGTTGTAGAAGTTTTCAACGTATGTTGATATATTCTATATTGCAATAAAGAACGCTATTAAAAACCCAACTATTGTTTAGTTCAATTTATTTAGGGCTTCCCTAAAAATGCCTTCATTGTTTAAGTCATTAAAATTTCAAATTTGGGCAGATTTTGTTTATGTTCAAAATCTTATAACAATTTACATGTCCCCTCTCCAAATTCAATACTCTATATACTATCCTTCGATGGACTAATATCATTTTTTTTCCAGGAACGTGGACCAGTGGATGCTGAACAAGTTAACCAGAAGATGACCGAGCTAAAGGCCCTATATGAAGAAATGAAATTACTCTCCGCTAAGAGACAACAACGTTTACAACAGAGTCTCAAGTATTTCAAGTAAGTTGTATTACTCACCACCATCCATCCATCCATTTCTGTTTCTTTTCCCATTTTAAGCAAAGTTCACAACTTACGTATTCGAGTAGGCGCTTAGCTCATGTTGAGAATTCGTTGTGAAACATTAGTAATAACTTAGAGACAATCCCACGTCATAGTAATAACTTAGAGGCAATCCCACGTCATCGTAATAATTGAGAGGCAACTCCACTTTAGAGTAATAATTGAGAGGCAACTCCACTTTAGAGTAATAGTTGAGAGGCAACTCCACTTTAGAGTAATAATTGAGAGGCAACTCCACTTTAGAGTAATAGTTGAGAGGCAACTCCACTTTAGAGTAATAATTGATAGGCAACTCCACTTTAGAGTAATAATTGAGAAGCAACTCCACTTTAGAGTAATAATTGAGAGGCAACTCCACTTTAGAGTAATAATTGAGAGGCAACTCCACTTTAGAGTAATAATTGAGAGGCAACTCCACTTTAGAGTAATAATTGAGAGGCAACTCCACTTTAGAGTAATAATTGAGAGGCAACTCCACTTTAGAGTAATAATTGAGAGGCAACTCCACTTTAGAGTAATAATTGAGAGGCAACTCCACTTTAGAGTAATAATTGAGAGGCAACTCCACTTTAGAGTAATAATTGAGAGGCAACTCCACTTTAGAGTAATAATTGAGAGGCAACTCCACTTTAGAGTAATAATTGAGAGGCAACTCCACTTTAGAGTAATAATTGAGAGGCAACTCCACTTTAGAGTAATAATTGAGAGGCAACTCCACTTTAGAGTAATAATTGAGAGGCAACTCCACTTTAGAGTAATAATTGAGAGGCAACTCCACTTTAGAGTAATAATTGAGAGGCAACTCCACTTTAGAGTAATAATTGAGAGGCAACTCCACTTTAGAGTAATAATTGAGAGGCAACTCCACTTTAGAGTAATAATTGAGAGGCAACTCCACTTTAGAGTAATAATTGAGAGGCAACTCCACTTTAGAGTAATAATTGAGAGGCAACTCCACTTTAGAGTAATAACTTAGAGGCAACTCCACTTTAGAGTAATAATTGAGAGGCAACTCCACTTTAGAGTAATAATTGAGAGGCAACTCCACTTTAGAGTAATAATTGAGAGGCAACTCCACTTTAGAGTAATAATTGAGAGGCAATCGCACTTGTGAAATTTGTGTTTTTTATCTCTTAACATTCACTTTATAAAAATTAGCTATTGCCCGCGCCTCGCGTTAGATTTAACCTATTGACCTAAAAGTATACTATATATTTTTGCCTGTATTCCTCACGTGTGTAGTGAAAACTGTAATTGTATTTAATAATTGTATAATTAAGACATAAAAGCTTAAGAAACAAATAAAACAATCTCACATTCGCATTTATAATATTAGTGAAGAAGTAAGGATAACCCTTACTATACAAGCTCCATATAAAATGACAAAAAATTATATGTTTGCATTTCACACGTAGTATAAGTGAAACTTTAAAAAAAATTATAATATATGCATGTCAACCATACACGTGTACAATACACTATGCTGGTTAGGACTTCTTTCTCCGAGATATCGTACCAATTACACCCCAAATTACCACTCAAAATACACGCCAAGAATGTATGTAAGGCAACGACTTGCTTCTCAAACCTATAATACAAATGCGCGCACACACAAACACAAATACACACACACACTCACACACGTATGACACTCATGTCTGAGCAATTATTAGCCTAATACAATACAATGAGGAGGCAACGCATATAAGAAACACTGTGTAATCTATTCTATCTCATTCTCTCGTACTATAACTCCTAAACACATATATATGTCTATCTCTTTTAAATCTTGATTTTTCGTTTCATCGAGTTTCAAATCGTAACGAAGCTAACTTCCCTTGACAACTTTATAATTTTGTCAAATTCCACCAGGTTCGTGCAGGAATAGGAGTGGATCGGGGAACAGATGACGATGGCCGCCAGCGAGGAGTACGGTCTGGACGTAGAACACGTGGAGACTCTCCAGCAAGCCTTCGACAACTTCCTCGCACAGTTACAAGGTTCGTTCACACCTAACGACAAATAATCTCCACACTTGATCCGCAGTCTACCGACGTATATGCAGTTACCTGAAGATTTTTGTAGCTATTAAAAAAAGTCGTGTCCGTCATACGGACTGCCGACAGAAATGAAAACTGAAAATAATGAAATTTAATCTTTGTTCTAATACAAAATGTAGATATAACATGTTCACAGGTCGCCATACTACGCGTCGCTAGTCTGACGCAAGCCGCGTAAGCTCAATACGGTCTGTCACACTTACTAGCATGTCATGACGTAAAATAATAAATTTATCTCCTACCAAAATATACCGCTCAAGTCGCCTAAAGAAGTTTAAAGTTAAAAAAAAAACAAAAAAATTTTTTAATATCTTTGCTATATATAATTACTTAACGCTAACACGCAGCGGAAGCTGTCAAGAGGAAAAAAAACCCGATTTTGAAACATTCTTCATTGGTGCTTCACTCCTATTGGTCTTAGCGTGATGATATGTAGCCTATAATCTTCCTCGATAAATGAGCTATATAACATTGAAAGAATTTTTCAGATCGGACCAGTAGTTCCTGAGATTACCCCCAACAACGTCACAGACTCGCAAACTTTACCTCTTTATAATATTAGTTTAAATGTTAGTAATTGAGATATGTCTGTACAGCGAACGAGGGACGTATCGAGGCGGTATGCGAAGCAGGAAACGTCCTTCTAGAAGAGAACACCCCGGAGAGTGATAAAGTCAAGCAGAGGATCGATGACATCAAGGGCCTCTGGGAAGATTTGAAAGAACTTGCAGTGGCGAGACAGGAGGTATGTTTGCTGTTTTTAATATTACGTCGTATATCTTATCTGTTACTAGCGGGTCCGGTGAATAAAAAACTTGACAAATCACGTACCTAAACCTTCCTCATTAATCACTATATCTGCTGATGAAAACCGTATGAAAATCTGTTTAGTCGGTTTACTGATCCGAGACAATGTTTGATGTGAAACATCTATACGCGAGGGTAAGCCTCATCGTTGGCGTGGCGAGTGTATGAGACGTGGCGACGCGACGCCATGCACAAGCGACTGTGCGCAATCTCTCTTGCCGCACTGAGCTCGCATACCTATAGTGTATACAGTGCTGTTACACATGAGTTTCACATCTGCCAGGCGTCCCGTGGCTGCACAATTTTTTGTAGTATACTCGCAATTTCCATTTGATATAATAAAAAATTACGATACTTTTACGATTTCTGTGAAAAATATTGTTACAGGTGTTTAGGAATAAGAAAGTTAATGGTGTTTCAATCATTTTTGGAAATGTATATATATGTCGGTCTGTTTGTACGTACACGCATCTTTGCTTAACTACTTGGTTCACAATAAAACGTTCACGAATAAAGCTTATCTTTAAGTATAATTTTGTTTTTGTTTTAATAAAATCTGTTTTCTTAATGAAAAGTTATTGTAATTTGAATGACGGTTCGGATTAGAAACGAGAGTAAAGTTTACATAAGTGGGTTCCACGTGGGTGAAGTCGTGGGCACAACTAGTTTTAGACAAGCGGAAAGTAATTGAAATAAGTTCGAGTGGTGTCGGTCTCGTTTATTATGGGTTGTTGTGTGTCGTCAGGCGCTGGCGGGCGCGCGGCAGGTGCACGAGTTCGACCGGTGGGTGGACGAGACGGGCGCGTGGGTCGCCGAGAAGGAGTCCGCCGTCGGCACCGAGCTCGCTCCGCCGCGCTCTCAGCACGAGCTGCACGCGCAGACGCGCTCGCTGCACGCGCTGCGGGCCGACCTCGACGCCATCCGCGCGCAGCACGACAAGCTGCGGCTCGAGGCCGACAGGTAACAGCACGACGCGACACAACACACCGCAACAACCAACCAAACACAACATGCCGACAAAACCAACAACACACCAAACACGACACTAACCAACAAAACACATCACAACAACCAACCAAACAGCAACATCCCAACCAACCAAACGCAACAGCGTGCCTACCAACCAAATACAACACAAAACAACACCCTATCAAACACAGCCTATCAAACACAACATCACCCTAACCAACCAAACACAATACCATTCCAACCAACCAAATACAACACAAAACAACACCACAAATTATACACTCGTAACCAATCTTAATATAGCTGGAAGTTTGACCTTTCGCCTAACATCGTTAAAAATTTATTACAAAACAATGTTAACATATTCTACTCTAAAAATGGCATATGTTTATCTATAAGTTATCTCACTATTAACTTATTACACGTATTTTAAATAATTACGTTCAAATAAACATGAGGCACAGTTGAAGAGTTACATATTATGAAGACAGATTATGACACCACACCAGCCCACGGCGTATTGACAATTTCAGATTTCAGAATCGGAGAAATCCACAGGTTCTATGATGTCCAACATACAGGAAGTACTATAAGAACGTTCCTCAGGTTCGGGTTTCCTCGCGATGTTTTTTTTTTCACCGTCAGCCGATACTGTTACTAATTTAACATTGACTAGACCACCACGACTTCACAATGACAAAGTAGACTATAGCTTTGCGATTATTGAATGAATTAGCGTGCAACAGATTGGGATCCGCGTTCCCCGACGCCAAGGAGCACGTGAGCGCGAAGCTGGAGGACGTGACGGAGGCGCTCGCGGCGCTGCAGCAGCGCGCCGACCACTGCGAGCACCAGCTCGAGCTCGCGGGACAGCTCCAGGCCTACTTCGGCACCTACCAGGAACTACTGTGAGTCACTACCATCTCTACGACACGAACACAACCGCTCGGAAAACTTTCACACCTACCACAGACTAAACGTACGAGTACGTTATATAAATAGAGCTCGCACTCGTTCTATCCAATCAGCGCCTCTATAATACGAGTTTCGAACTAATATCTGTCGGTTATAAATGTACATTTATAGCTATCTATGTATGCATACAGCGGTACTGCGTAAATCGTATACAAGTTTTTGATCATTTTTATTTGTAATGAATATATTCATCGTAAGGCAAATCTAAATCCGATTATGTATATGCAGGAGTCAATGTTTATAAGTAGATCCGGAGATAGATAAAATTGTTTGTGGGAGGCAAGAATATTTAAGGGAGCACACTCTCGTAACAAATGCGTAAACGAAGTGAATGAAAACAAATATTTGAAAGTTGTCAGTTTGAAATGTCAAAATTAATTGTCATCCACCATCTTTTATTATCAAACTTGCCAAAAAATTTATATAACAGTGCCATCTAGAGAGTGGATTGATAACTAAAAATAGACAAGCCTTTTCCATACAAATCCGATTCTGAGAAGTGAAAAGAACGTGGAATTGTCTTTTAAAATATATTAAAAAAATATGGCCAGAAAAAAATATTGAAAGCAGTGCCATCTATTACATTCAGGAGACCCTATAAGTAGATTTTTGTTTGTCAAAATCGCCCAATTATTTTCAAGTACCCACGTGACGTCACAACATTCCAACGACAAAACGAGTTCATTTTATTGTGCACACTATTGACGACCTTTAGTGTAATCAATAATAATAAAAAATAATGTTTTTCTCTTTATTGTCGTAATTCGACCACTGGACGATCACTCGTATATTTGAATACACAGACATTCCTTCCACAGTTTTGTTATACGTGTTAAAATGTACTTTTTGTGTACCCCAAGGGCTTGGACCAACGAGACAATAGCCCGCGTGACCGCTCCCGAGCTGGCGGCCGAGGTACCGGCCGCGGAGCGCCTGGTCGCCAGGCATCGGGACCTCAAGGTCGAGATCGATGCTAAGGAGGACGCCTTCAGGACCCTCTACAACGATGGTCAGTCTCATCCGAATCAGTTGAATTCAGACACTCTTGAATCTCGAACTGGTAACATCCTAAATAATAATAATAAATATACAAAAATTGAACAGCAATCTATAGTATACGTGTACAGTTAGACAGCCTTATCGCTTACAGCAATTTCTTACAGTCTAAAACTTAGGAGACATTTCATTTTCAAAATACTTGGTGGCTATATAAAATACACATAAAATACAAAATTAACAGATAAAAATAAACAAATATATAAATAACACAGTAAAACAGCTTACATCAGGTCAACGATAGCTAAAATCGATGAACATATTTTTTAAATAGTGTAACGGATCTTGCTTTCCTGATATCACAAGGATGTGAGTTCCATAGCCGTACAACTTGGACCGCGAATGATTTATTATAAAATTGAGTGTGACATACGGGAAATTTAAGTAGATTGTGTCAGCATAAGCGACATGGGAAAGGGTCTCTTGAAGCTAACGTCTCAAATTTATCATTCAGGTGAGAAATTGGTGAAGGAAGGTCACTTCATGGCAGTCGAGATTGAAGATAGAATGTCGATCCTGAGGAGTCGCAGGGCCGTGCTGGACTCCGCTTGGGCCACTCGTGACAGAATCTACGTGCACCATCTCGATGCGCTGGTCTTCCTCAGAGACGCAACGGCTCTTGATAATTGGATTTCCAACAGGTACCTTGAAATAGCTTTACAATGCCTTGTCCGAGCCATGCCATGACTTTACAATGACTTGTCCGTGCCATGCTATGCCATGACCTTACAATGGCTTGTCCGTGCCATTCTATGTCATGAGCTTACAATGGCTTGTCTGTGCCATGCCATGCCATGACCTTACAATGGCTTGTCTGTGCCATACCATGCCATGACCTTACAATGGCTTGTCTGTGCCATGCCATGACCTTACAATGGCTTGTATGTGCCATACCATGCCATGAACTTACAATGGCTTGTCCGTGTCATGCCATGCCACACCATCTCCCTGTCTAGTTGTGATAGTTAGTGGATTTTAAAGGTAGTACTTCTTTACCAGTAATAGCACTCTTAATGGTTCATTAGACTTAGTACATCAGTGATGTCACATGTCCAATGTTCACTTGACTTCCCTTTCCCCTCCTTTCCACTTTCACCGTATCCCATTCCCTCGCTTTTTCCTTAACTTTCACCTAACTTCCCGTTCTTCCCTCCTCTCCCTATCCTCAGCATTTACTTTCATTCCCCTCCCCTCCCTTTTCTCCTCCTCTTAATCCGTTTTGCTGCTACAATTGTATTTTAATAGAGTCCCTATGTAAAATATCGATAACTGACTGATTAGTGTGTAATGTGTGTCAGAGTGCCGCTCGTTCGCGACGGCAAGTACGGGGAGAACGTGGTGCAGGTGGAGGAGCTCATCAACAAGCACAAGGATCTGGAGGAGACCATCGACGCGCAGAAGGACAAGTTCAACGCGCTCCGCCGGATCACGCTGGTGCGTACCACCCAATACCAACCAACGGATACCACCAGCCAACCAATACCACCAAACAACCAATACCACCAGCCAACCAATACCACCAAACAACCAATACCACCAGCCAACCAATACCACCAAACAACCACTACCGACCAATACCAATCAACGAAAACATACATTTTTATATTTACGTTGAAGATGATTTTCTTATCTAAAATATTGATGAACTTATGCTTTATAACCTTTCACAGATGACGTCATCAATTGATGACGTTGGATTAGTACAAACTACCTTCTCATCTAGTAGTAGTAATGCGTTCTTTGTCATATATCAATATACATTATCGGAGTAAAGTTTTGGTTTTTAGATTTCAGTAATAATTTCAGTAAGCCATTGAGAAACTCGAAAATCGTGTCCAATTGAGTCATAGAAAAAAGTTTATTAATCTATAATTGGTGTCACGTAAGACTCGTCATCGCAGGCGCGAAGCACCGGGTAACTCACAAGAACTAAAACTAGGAATATAAGAATATGTTTTTTTTTTCAACATATAGCATAAATGATTGTAATTGTTCATTAAAACAGAAATAAAAAAAGAATGCTTTTTTTTTTATTTCATAGGAGGCAAACGAAGAGGTGGGTCACCTGATGTAAGTGATCACCACTGTCCATAGACACTTGCAACACCAGGGGAGTCGCAAGTGCGCTGCCCGCCTGTGTTGGGAGGGGGGGGAGGAGGAGGAAGGGAAGGGGAAAGTGGAAGGGGAGGGAGACAGGTCTCCGTCGCTCTCACTGACCGAACGAAACGCAACAATGCAAGCACTGTTACTTCACGTCTGTTTTCTGTGAGAGGGTGGTACCACCCCGAGCGAGCCGACCCATTAATGCTTAAACCAGTAATAGCTTCAGCGTGGTTCTACCACCTTCTGAAATTTCCTTCGAATGTGGACGGTTGGAGTTCAAATGCCTGCTCTAGTCGTGACATTATGGGACTCCCTTTTCCCCCAAACACAGGCTGGCAACGCACTTTCGACTCCTCTGGTGTTGTTATTGTCTATGGACGGTGGTGATCACTTAACATCAGGTGACCCACCAGTTCGTTTGCCTGCTATGACATTTTAAAATAATGTGGCTATTCCTACATCATCATCATAGACAACTCTTCTCGATCCACCGCATGGCATATGCCACCTCTCTTTTACGTTTTGCTATTCTGTGCCCGTGTTGTTTAGGTTTTTCACACAATATTTATATGATATCATCGACGCATCTAGTCCTTGGTGTTCCCAGACTTCGCCTGCCCAAAATTATAAAAATAATAAAAATCTGGCCCCTTCATACAGATCGAACAAGCGTTCAAGGAGCAGCTGGACGCTGAGGAGGCTGCAAGGAAACGCTCAGCTGAAAGACAGGAGGCGGAGAGGCTGCAGCAGTACAGGAAGAGGGAGATGGAGCGCATCACTGAGGAGCGGAGACGAGAAACCGAGCCACCTGTACCGATAGTTAGAGAGGTATGTCTAGTATTACAATTGGACCTCCTGCAATCCCCTTACAGATGCTTGTTAATGTATGTTCCACTTGACATTGTTGAGAAGACAAAAAGAGTACCCAAAATGTCCTACCTCCACTCAAACCTTGAAAGTCCTTAGACCTAACCCTCAAACTAAGGTTTTAATTTTACTTTGTGTGAATGAAGACATGTCTTCTTGGTTTGGACACAGCTCCTATAGAGAATGTATCAGCCCCATCATGCCCTATTCTTTCTAAGAAAATACGAAGTGAGTCGTTTATACTATATTATTGGGAGGATATACATTATCTTGGCACCATCAGACCAAAATTCTACCAAAATTACGTAACGAAGACCTGACAAATCATTTTGGGATCTTGGCACACTCCATTGGTCCAGATCGACGTTATCTTGGTATACTTGAAATATAAGAGCATGTATGGATGGATGTGTGTTTGTGTGTCGGCACAGACGGAGCGGGCGGTGGCGAGCATCGCCCCAGCATCCTCCGAGGAGACGTTGTCTCCGGCGCCGCAGTTCGAGCGCCTCCCGAAGACCGACCCTCACGTGAAGCGCGCCGAGAGCATGAGTGTAAGTATATCACGTTATACTCTGTTTCATCTGAATTTATTATAATCTGTATATCACTACATACTATATAATAGTTTTATGCAGTTTTCATTAATAGATGAGAGTTATCCACGAAGAAGGTTCTCTTATATAAACTGTCAAGTTTTTTTGTAGATTGGTTGAAATATAAGGAGTAGTATAGTATGTAGTGTCGGAAAAAGTCAAGCCGGTTTGAAGCTTTCGTCGAAAACGCTGCCTAATCCCTTTTTGATATAACAAAATCAGTGCCTCTCTGTGATTTCATATAAAATAAGACATATCAGTTATTAATAAAGATTAATTTACGCTTGTCGTAAAGACTCACTTCTCAAAAAGATCTCGTTTAGCAATGACATAGTCACAGGCGGGGAGATTTATGCACAAATGGGGATATTTATTCACAGGTGGGGAGGTGTATGTACAAATGGGGATATTTATTCACAGATGAGGAAGTTTATGCACAAATGGGTATTTCTAATCCTATTTACATACATACATACATACTTGAATATGTTGCATATGTTGTTACAGGTGGTGAAAACACCGAAACGCACTCCATCATTCACGACGCGTCGCCGCACGCAGTCGTTCCGCCGGCACCGACGTGGGGATGCTGCCGACCTCCCACCGGTCGAGATTGAAGGTAAGCACTATATCTAAATAGAACGCTTACTTAGGCGAAGAAAATACAGAACTATCTCATGTGATACCACGTAATACAGAACTGTGTCATGTGATACCGCGTAATACAGTACTGTGTCATGTGATACCGAGTAATACAGAACTGTGTCATGTGATACCGCGTAATACAGAACTGTGTCATGTGATACCGAGTAAATAAAGAACTGTGTCATGTGATCAATGGTACGATATGGTATGGTATGATCTGTTCGCAGGGTATCTGGAACGCAAGCAGGAGGCAGGATGTGGAGGGAAGCGCGCCACCGTGCGGTCGTGGCGCTCGTACTACTCGGTGCTGTGCGGGCAGCTGCTCTGCTTCTTCAGGGACGAGCTGGACTTCGCCAACGCGAAGGCTGCTGCTCCACCGGTCGCCATACTCAACGTGAGTCACTAACTGTTTACTTAGACTTTCTTACTGCCAAAATTTTGGGAACTTTGTGTCACGCGTAATAGAAGTCGGAGTGAGTTTTTTACTTGGGCAGTGATGATATAACAAAAGTGATTATTACTTATCAAAGAAGTGAATTACTAGAAGTTTCATTTAGACCTTATTTTCTTGTTGATTCTAGATGTGAACTTTTTATTTTCCTTTATTTCTGACATGTTCTTACTAGTTATTATAGATAATGTTATAAAAAAAATTAATTACGATATGTAAAATATGAAACATTTAAAATTAATAAAGTACGAAGGGCAACAGATAGATGGCGTTTAAAAGTAATTTTACTGTTACGTTTTTTATTATCTCTCTATTTCTAAAAACACGTAAAAAGATTTTCGTTTTTAAAAGCAAATTTATTGATGACAGAAAGAATAGATAACATTTACAGTTAATAATTTATTACACGGATCGATCACATAGATGGCGTCTATAACGATTTTAATGATTAGTTAGTTTTATTCAATTGAACATTCAATAGCTGAGTCACAGCAACGCGTGGCCGGGGTCAGCTAGTGAAGTATAAAAAATGAGTTTAGAGGTGAGTTGTTTAGCGCGACAGGTTGTAGAAATGTGGCGATGCAGGTATGACATGTGCAAGGTTGATGTGTGTCAGGCGAGCTGCTCCGCGGCCGGGGACTACACGAAGCGCGCGCACGTGTTCCGGCTCGCGTGCGGCGACGGGGCGGAGTACCTGTTCGCGTGCTCCTCGCGCGACCTCATGCGGGAGTGGGTCGCCAAGCTCTCCTTCCACGCGCAGCTGCCGCCGGAGCTGCAGCTCACCCCCTACTCCGCCGTGTCGCCGGCCGAGTCGCCCACTGCTGAGCTCAGGAGACGTCTACACGAGTAACTATCCCTCCTCCTCACTCATACTCACGCCTCCATGCGTACTTTAACCTTTTCTCCCCTATTTATACTCCCACTCCCTTCCCGTATTCAGTTCGCCAATGGGTTGGTAATGAGGAAAGCACACTCATAAAACAACAACAACTAAAACTAACACTACGAGTTACACTAAAGTCACACCCCTACGGATAACATATCCTTCTCCCCTGTTTTTACTACTCCTCCCAACTCTAAATTTATCCCACCAAATAAATTGGTGATGAGAGACGTGCAATCGTAAAACAACAATAATCAATAAAAGTCACGTCTCCACGAGTAACTTTGCTTTTCCCCCCTAATTGTACACTCCCCACCTTCTATATTCAGATTACCAAATAAATTGGTGATGAGAGACGTGCAATCGTAAAACAACAATAATCAATAAGAGTCACGTCTCCACGAGTAACTTGGCTTTTCCCCCCTAATTGTACACTCCCCACCTTCTGTATTAAGCTTACTAAATAAATTGGTGATGAGAGATGTGCACTCATAAAACAACAATAATCAATAAGAGTCACGTCTCCACGAGTAACTTTGCTTTTCCCCCCTAATTGTACACTCCCCACCTTCTGTATTAAGATTACCAAATAAATTGGTGATGAGAGACGTGCACTCGTAAAACAACAATAATCAATAACCCACAATAAATGCAAAGAAACAGTATAAATATCTTGGAACGTCATGTAATGGATTTTATTCATAATCTTTTACTATTTGGCTTTATATTTAGTAATATTGGTGGTGTTTTACGTAATATAGTTTGGTTATTGTGTGCATAAGTGCAGTGAATGGGAAATAATACCACGGAGCATGGATTCTGGCTTGCCACAAAAACTCCATAGAAAGTTCTCTCAAGCGGGCTACCATTTTGTTGAAACATTAAAGTTATCGCTAGAAACTTGTAATAACCTACTCGACAATGGCAATAATAATCTAGTAGAAGATTGCTCACCAAAGAAAACGCTTAGAAAACGCATGATCCTCAGGAATGCGTCATCATCATCATCGGCTGCATCGTCACCGGAGCCGCAGCGCAGGAGCCGCACTCAGGCGGAGATCCTGCAGGCGCACAGGAACAGCCAGCAGGCTCAGAGGGCTTCAGCTACACCGGAAAGAGTCATCGGTGAGTATCCCAGTCATCATCATCATCAGTCTGTAAGGACCACTGCAGGGCCACAGGCCTCTTCCCGAAGGAACGTATGGGCATGATCACAGCTGTATATTGTTCCCATGTATAGTAGTACTACAAGAACTAAGTTTCTCAGGTTCAGGTTTTGCTCGCGATGTTTTAATTCAAACCTCAGGCGATAGTCTTACTAATTGAAATCAGTAAATGTACGCGAATTCCGAGAAAATAGGGGGTAAATTCCCGGGGGTCGAACCTACGAACATCGGGTTGTTATTCCACCGATCAAACTACTCGACTGTCATTTGATATCAAAATCAAAAGTAGTTTATTCAATTTAGGCCCTGAGAAATCTTTTTATGAAAATCAAAACTACTATCTGTCCAGACAAACAACCCACTTATCGAGAAGAACCGGTAACAAACTCTATCTGGTTTATCATTTAAACATATACTACAGGCTGAAGGTTTAGACAGTAGCAATATCTATGGAGGACACTGAGCACTCGATTCTCCTTCTAAATCAATTAAAAAAAATAAGTGCTTAATATTTAACCTAAATTATCTAGAAAAATACAAAAATTATACGCAACTCTGTACGCGTCTTTGTTAAAGCACAGTGTCAATGACCGCCGGGTGATTACACTGTCACTTGAAAGTGACCGTGAGAACGTCAGGAATAAATTTAAAGGGTTTATTGTTCGTTTTATTATAGAAAGTTATTAACTCCGGGTCGCCACTTGCAGCTTTCGACACTGGTCATTGCACCTAAGCTTATTACGTTTGTAGTTATACTTTTGAAAGTTTTTTAATAAACTTTAACTTAAGTTTTCTTTGTTGTTTATTAATATTTGTTTTGTTATTATGATTTTATATGTTAAATGTGATCAATAAGTGTCATCTGTTAGAATATTGTAAGCTATGTATATATATTATATGTAGTATTTAGAATACATTACACGTCACAATTGTTTTTAGTGGGTGCACAGAGAGGAGTCAATTCCTGAAACTTGGTCTTTAATGATTCGCTTACTTACTTTATCCCAGTGCCTCACATTTTAACCAGTCCATCCCCTGAAATTAATACCCATTTTTAATATTCGTTTGTAATTTTGTTTATAGAATCGACAGTACTGCCTTCTTTGCCACCAAGACAACCTCCTCCAGCAGAGGAAGACATGTCAGAAGTGGTGCTCAGGTGAGAGTTTTTGTTTTAAATATTATCTATATTGGAGTGTAGAACTCAGACTCTAGAAGACTACTGATAAAATTTTATATTTTATACAACAGATTTTTGAGACACTCAAATATCTTTAAAATGCTCGACAAGACGAGTTGAGAGAAAGTATCGTCTTACAGTTTATGAAAAAACTAAAAAAAATAGGTGCTTAATATTTGACCGTCGACTTTTTTCATCGACAGAAGTGACAACTCAAAACAATGGCTTTTAAAATGTTTTCTCTTTGGAATTTTTAAGTTAATTATATTATTTGTAATTTAAATTAGTTTTCATACATTAGAAGACTTCTGGTACAACAGTTGTCAAAATTAACGAGTTTTTTGAGACACTAAAATACCTGTAGAACGCTCTTGACAAGATGAGTCGAGAGGAAGTATCATGTTACAGTATATGCAAAAAAAAATAAAAAAAATTCGAGGTGTAGTCGTAAGGACTGCCCACAGAAGTGAAAACTCAAAACAAAGGAGTTTAAGCTATTTTAGTTAATTATAGTATTAGTATCTATCGGCACTCGGAACTATAATTTTATACATTTTTATAAAGTCTATTAATCAGTCAAACGTACGATGAGCTGTAAAGTATCAATATTACATGTACACAGGCTCCTATATTACGCATCGCTAGTGTGACGCAAGCCGCGTAAGCGCAACACGGCCGGTCACGCTTACAAGCATGTCATGACGCATAATTATATATTTATCTCCTGTCAACAATAAAAACCATATTTATATACATTTCGAAATAAGCTAAATCCCATTTTAGCAGTTCCTAATATATTGTATATTGTTATCCAGGCACACGGAACAGGTCTCCAGCAGCACCAGCTCGTGGGGCAAGACCCGGTTCTCTAACGGACGCGACATCAACTCGGACTTCATAAAGTCACAACGGGAAAGTATGTCCTCCACATTTTATTACACTAAACACCGTTCCGTGGAGTTCTCCCCATTGCCAACATTTCAGGAATTTCAACCCCTCTACAACCCCCAGGGAGAATGATTTTTTTTATTCATTTCACAAAACTAATTACAAAAGAGTTTGATTCTGTTAACACTTTTTTTTTTTCGAACTTACTATGCTATTGACCTAGTAAGGTCTTAACAGCTTCACCGGACTACTAAGGCGAGCGCTTAAGGCACTCAGCCGATTTTATTTGACAACTAGCTCAAGGGTGCACGGCACACCTCAGCTTTGGCAGTTGTCTGATACATGCAATTCGCGACCTATCTGAGCTAACCTAAGCTAAGCTAACTATTCATACATATATGAGTTGTTGAAACATATGTGTACCAAGCATACATATCTCAACAACTCTTATATATATTTCGTATCGGATAATATTCTAAAGTATTTCAGTTTGATAAGGGAAAACAAATAAAACCCTTCCACTTGCCTGTGTATGCGTGTATGCGTGCACGTGTGTGGAGGTGATATGTGTAATGTTGTCGCAGTGATGTAAGATTTTGTGTGAGTGTATCGCGCGAAATTCTGTTAACACTGTTACGATAAAGTTGTTACTAATGTATCCTACTAAATGTGAAACCGACGTACACAATATACGAGAAATCAAAATTTTTAATGAAGTTTAAATATTCAAATAAAATATATAAAAAAATGAAGCTTTTTTCCAATTGAGACTTTATTGAGGCTAAAGAACAATGAAAAATATCAAATTTAGATTGTATGTTATTGTATTTGTGGCACATTCGGTAGAGGGGGTACTTGAAGTAATCCTTACTCCATACTCATCCAAATTGTATTAAGAACTTACGTGTCAAAGTCAAACTTCTTATGACAACGGTCAAAACTCTCCGTTGTCTCTCGTTCAGTCTTAAAAACTATATTAAATAGATATTAATTTTCCTTTTTATTTTTTAAAATATAATTATGAAAACATTGTGAAGTATTATTTTAAAATGAAAATGTGGAATTGAATTTCTAATAAACAAAAAAAAATGAAGTCGGTTGAGAAATAGAGGAAATAGATGTTCATAGTCTGTTCTTCTTCTCTATGGTGTTCTTCTCCTTCTGCCTATTTATATACAGACCATGTAAGAAGAATACTAATTAAGGCTGAATCCACTTGAACTTGTGAGCTTAAAATGTTCACAAACCGTTGTGACTGCGACTATTCTGTACAGATTTAATTGATTAAAACTGATTTTTTTAAATATCGAACCTATCGATATAAGTTATCGATAGTGCTTAAGGTTGACTTAGCAGGTTTTTAGCTTATGTGACGTCCGTACAGAGTATTTGTGCTGGGTATGTGTATGGGGTTTATTCGTTGCTCAGTTTTGTATGTAAAGCTCCGAACACACGACTTTGAATTACCGCTACGTTTGATTTGTGCAAACTATAAAATATCCAATTGAAACGGAAGAAATTATAGAATGACATATGTCATTAGTTATTTCGCATTAACTGAAAAAGTACTTGTTCATCTCGGTTTAATATTATTTTATCTCGTCTAACTTACTTTACTCGCCTTTTTTGTTTGATTTCACACGCGCCCACACTCGTCTTACTCTATGGAGGGTTATATCAAATCAATTACTTTTCGATATCTTAGCATCAGAAACGTTACGTTGCATTGAAATCAAAGCTCGCCAATTCGGCTACTGTACGCTTCATTGGAACCATTAATCCTTCATAGGTTATCTAACGGATATACCTGTTAAGATATTGTGCAAAATACGACATTATCAAAATTAACAACACGGAACGCAAATGTATTAGTATACTACCTTTTCTCGCGGCTTTACCTGCGGGTCTATCGGTTTTATTTAAGACGACAAATAGGCCTCAAAGTATTCTTTTTTTTTTACGTGGAGCGGAATCTTGTATTGGACACCCAGAGGCTCAGGGGAGTACGGGTAGTGTCGCGACGACTCTCACCGAGTAAAAAAACGTACGCCGCACAATGGGAGTGCCCCGGGATCGCGCAATCATGTTCCAAGACACCCCCGGCGGCTGACTATAGGCTCCACTGACTGAGACAACCCGAACTTTGAAACTACCTCCTGGTCTGCCTAAGCAAGTGTAAGGGAAGGTCAGACCCTCCACCCCTTCACTCCGTTGGTTCGACCGGCAAGGGAGAAGTTGCCCTCTGCACCGCTACCCACCACTGATTTTTTACCGAGGTTACCTCCTCATCCACCTCCAAGTATAGCTTGATCAATTATCCTGATCTATTAAGATCGACTCAGAAGATTAATAAAACATCAAACAAAAAGGGTATATTAGTAAACGTCAATAAATGCAAAACTAAGCAAGCGAAACCTATAAAAAACACGATTTTCCGTAAGCAGCGGAAATGCGAGCGCCTCCATTACCGTCACTCGGGCCGCCCGAGCGGCCAACGAACGCGGCCGAGCGACCGCCGGCGCTGCCCGAACGCGGACCGAACTTACCCGAACGCGTACCGAACGTGCCCGAACGGCCGGGCGACCGTAACGCGAACCAACCCGAGAAGCAATCGGTCACCGCTCTCGTGAACAGCTACCAGCAACGACTCTCTGGCAACTGGCAGGGCAGAGACGCGAACAGGAACTGGCAACAGGAGCGACAAAACAATAATTATCAGAACATGGAGACGGCGCATTTCTATTCGTCCAGCGAGATCGGTCAGTGCATAGTCGACTGCTTACAGCGTCAGCTTGGTTGGGCACTATATTCTACAATACTAACACTTTATAGAAAATAATCTTAATTATAACGGATACTGCACAGTAATGTCATTTGTCATAAATATTTGTAAATTCCGACCTCATCGTCTTAAAATCGATACCCTTTGCAATACCAACATAATAGCTTTTTTTAGTAAATGTTTAGCAGTACACTAATATTTCTTTTTTTGTTATTTGTGAAAAAAAACATTTTATCCTCTACAAATTATACTATAACCTCCTATAAGTATATAACAAACTTTCAGAATCAAAAATACTATGCAAAAAAAATATAATAGAAGAATATAGCTTTGACAAATAATATTGTATCATAAGTCGAATAAAATGGCACTTACACA
Organism: Antheraea pernyi; assembly: GCA_015888305.1. Classification (NCBI taxonomy): domain Eukaryota; kingdom Metazoa; phylum Arthropoda; class Insecta; order Lepidoptera; family Saturniidae; genus Antheraea; species Antheraea pernyi. The sequence goes on from MU158709.1 coordinate 392,726, forward strand.
AAAATATATAAGTTACTAGAAATGTGTGTAGCAAATAGTGACTTCTTAGTGCATCCCATTCTGCTTACCTAAGAGTTAAGGATCGGCACGTACTGCAAATAAAACCGCGCGGTCGAAACGCCATAGCTGGCGTGAATTCTCATATATCCTTAAAGTAGCCTACTCGAGAGATTATGAAAAAAATAGAAACATGGAATTATATCGCAGTACGCGTCGATTCAATTTTACTATTATGTCTATTAATATAGTATATACAGTGTGTATAATTTTTACTTTGTATATCTATTAACGCGTACAAAGGATCTAGTCGACTACTATACGTTCTACATCGTGTGCGATGTATGTTTTTCTCTTTCTTTTCTGTTTATTGAGTGTATATCTGTCTCGGTCTATCTCAGCTTTTTGCTTTTATCGTAGAACGCTATGGTAACAATAATGTAGGTCCAGCACCCATTGTGATTACGCGCTCGCATTTTTCGAAAGTGATAATATAAAGAACTGGTAAATATTTTTTTAATTATTAACTTTCAGATGTATTTAAATATATGAAAAAGACAATTGTGAGTAAAACAATATTCGCGCGCGTATTAATGTCAGTGTGTGTTGGACATTAGATACCTTGTAACATTGTAGTTATAGTGTTTATACATCTATTATTTATTTATTTATATTATATTAATAATTTTAAGTTCAAGCCTTTCTAAATAATTACAGTATGTTTTTATAATTTGAAATTAAGTAAAAAACTAGATGAATTTTAAATTAAATGATTTTGTTTAATAAAATGAGAAACCCTAAACTCTATAACCAAAAGCGAAGCATAGCTAAAATAAATTTAACATATCTTTCTTGCACTGAAACGGATTAAATGCCTCTGGGTTGTATATACACAAGAAAGGCTGTAAACAATACTTACCTAATTAAAAATAGGATGTATTTGCGACTTCTAAAGATTAAAGTTTGCAACTAAAGGCTTAGGATTACAATTAAGTTACATTGAAAAAATCTATAGACATAAATATACAACCCTTCTTTTATCGATGCGATTAATAATTTTGTTTTATTCTTTGGTCACAATCTGAAGTCCAAAAAGTTTAAGTTAAAAAAAACCAATGCTATTTATTGTTTAAATAATAAAATGCTGTGTTTAAATTTTGTTTATCAACTAATTATTTTCCAGCTATAGATGTTAATTATAATGGAATTGTTTATTATTTTATATTGTGAATGCTTGTCTCCTTTGTTGTTTGTGTGCTTTTTGTTATTCGGTGGTGGTTTTTAGTATTATTTGGTGCTGTACGTTTTAGCTTATTACTGTGTGTAGTGTAAACATTGATTATCGCTAATTATTTTATTTTTTAGGGTAAATCATTCTGGTTGTAATTCTTTACGGATTTTTTCATATAGGCATGGATTTAAGTGGAGATGGTTTTCTGAACTGAATGAAAATATATGAGTTGTGCATTGTTTTATTAAATTTTTTTTTTGTTTCGTTCATTGAAATTCCGTTTAGAATCATTGCACTTAAGTTTTTTTTTTTTGTTTATTTAACAGCATACGGTGGTAGTAGCGCGAGTAGCACCCGACCGGCCTCTGTTGCCGGCAGTGGAGGCTCACCGGCACTCGATCAACGGCCTGCATCAAGGTATACTATATACCTATAAATCTATATTAATATTATAATGTTGGAGGGTTTGTTTGTTTAGTTGAACCCGCTAATCTCAGGAACTACTGGTCTGGTTTGAAAAGGGAAGGCTTCATATATAAGGCTATAAATCATCACGGTAAGATCAATAGGAGCGAAGCACCAATGAGGAATGTTCCAAAATCGGGGTTTTTTTTCCTTTTGAAAGCTTCCACTGCGTGTTACCGTTAGCCCAAAATATTCCACGTGGATGAAGTCGCGGGTAGAAGCTTGTGGATACACTATATATATTATAGACCCATCAAGAGTGGTAGAGCCACGCTGTAGTTATTATTGGTTTCAGCACGAATGGGTCGGCTCGTCCGGGGTAGTACCACCCGACCCATAGAAAACCGACGTGAAGTAACAATGCTTGCATTGTTGCGTTTCGTTCGGTCAGTGAGAGCGCCGGAGGCACACCTCCCCTCCCCTCTCCTATCCCCCTCACTCCGTTTCCCCCAAGCGCAGGCTGGCAACGCACTTTCGACTCCCCTGGTGTTGTTACTGTCTATGGACGGTGGTGATCACTTAACATCAATCAGGTGATACACAAGTTCGTTTGACAGTTATGACACAAAAAAAAAATCAACATTTACTTTGGTGAATTATAACTTACCTAAACCCAGGTTGAACCACCATAGGTCTAAAAAACCATATTGTGTCATACAGGTCATCAGGTGAATCGGAACTGTCGGTGAGCGGCGTCAGTAAAGATAAAAAAGACAAGAAAGGAGTTTTCGGTGGACTTTTCAGCAGAAAGAAGCGGCCACAGAGTCACATGTAACCGCCCCGTCAACTTTCATTACATACTAACATGTCGTCCAATAATAATGATGTTCTATTAATCTAGTGACGTGTGGACTTAATGTTAAAATTGTTAAAATCTCAAAGAACATAACGAGATTGTTTGAATTTAAAATCTTAAAATCCATAACAGGATTGTTTAAATTTGGAATTTGTTTATCTCCAACGACAGTCGATGAGTATTGTTTGAAGTGTTTTTTATATAATAAAAGTAAGTGATAATAATGTTGTTCAGCCGTTCGCTAGTGTTGTGTGAAGTTAACTTGACAGCTGTCATCATATGGAGGAGGTAACGTTAGAGTTGTCCTTATTTAAAAACAGATAACGTTGTTGTTTGAAGTCTTTTAAATAATAAAAGATGGAAGTCATTGTTTTTTTTTATTTTTGTTTTACAATTTTGTCTTTAATGTTGTAAATATGATTTTGGAAAAAAATTTGACAATAACATTTAATTGTTACAGTTTTATTTTAAGTCTTTAAATCGAACAACATTACTATTGGCGATATGTTTTCTTTTTTTTTATTATTTAATGTTTATTACTGTTATTATACATACATTACAGTGGAATTAATTTTTATTATGATGTGGAGAAATTATTGCAATATCAGCATAATATATCAAAGTCTTATGAATTATAATAAAAATGAATACGAAAAATAAACTTACATTATTGTCATAATAAACTGAATCCACTGTATTCCAGATTTTTATCGATTGTGTGTATTAATTCTTGTCGAATTGAAAAAAAATGTGCCTTTTCATATTTACTATAATGTTTAAAAATTATTTAATTTTTCTCTTTTGCTCCTAATATCGTGTATTTACTTAGATTAGTGTATTTTTTTTATCTGTTTACATTTAACTAGTTAATCTTGTATTTATATAAAAAATCATAATAGAATCATCTGTTGTTGACCCCTCGCTTACAATTGAATTTCGATGTTGTATTTTTCGTGGAAATTATGTTTTATAACTTTATTACGAGAAGCGAACATTCTTGTTAAAAATATAATTATTTCACATATCAACAGCAGATTTTTTTACAATTTATGATAATTCATCTTATACATTCCTAAATACATTGTCACAAAGTAACCGTAGGGACCAAATTATCTCACCGCCACAGGATGTATCAATTGGGAATGTGTTATTTTATAAGTATTAACGATAGATTCACGAACGATAAGAAGTCTCAGGCTGTGGCGGTTGATAGAAACATAACTTAAAAATACCTTAGGATATATATTTCAAAGAAACACTTAAATAAAAACTCGGATAATAAAATTTATAGAAAAAATATATTTTAAATAAAATTAAATAAAGAAAATCAAATCTTTAGGCAATAAATCGTAATTTTGACAATAAATATATATATATAGGTTATACAATATATTTGTGTATTATATTTTATTGCCTTATTATATTTAAAAAGTAATATTTTTAATAATTCTATACCTGTCAAATTAAGTGACACAGCTTATAAAGTGTTTTCTTTGGTCAGTTTACGATCTTATGTTATGGCGTCAAGTAAAAATGTCAAGCATGCTTGAATAAAAGTCGGACTGACGACAAAATAAAATAAATCAATGCATGCAACTTTTCCATTATACAAAAGTTAATACTGAATATATTTCATTTGTTTTTTTATATTAATAAGTTATGAATAACAAACGTAATCTACTACGTAGCTTGACACAATATAACTGGAAATGTGTTATGTGTAACGCAAGCGTTATAACGTTATAACCGTTATTAATAACTGTTTTGTTATAAAGTACAATATGCGCCTCCCTACAGTTATATTTAATAGTCGTGTCGTTGATTTTTTATGAGTTTATTAATACGTTGTTAGTTTTTTTCCCTCGACAATTTTTAGTGATATTGTGTCAATGCCTTGAATTTTTAATTTATATGACGCCATTTTATCGCCAACTTGTATAATTACAGAATTAGATATGAGTTAAATATAATCAGGAAATCGATTGCTAAAAAAAATTAGTAATACTTGTTTAGTATTATTTCGGATATTTAACAAAATTAAGCCCCGAGTTCCGAGAATGATAAGGGATTTAGCACCATACAAATGAATGTAGGCCTTATGATGAACTGGTCAAGAGACGGTTCAACGAAAAATCATTCTGAAGTTATTACAAAATTTAAAAACAGCATTCCTCAATTTTGACATTTAAATCATAATTCGGAACCCTGGGGGTTAACTACCTTAAGTGGTTTACTTGTTTTGAACTTAACATCATTACAAATTATATTAAACATATACAGTTATGTCGAATTATACTAAAAAGTACATATTTATTACTAGATCTGGTTTAAAGCGATAAAATGTCATTATATAATTGTTTTTTTTTATATATGTGTACTTTTATTGGGAATTTAGTTGTATAAAAACGTGTAGTGTTAATAAATTCCATAATATCAAATATATTATTATCTCATATTTTTCTTGTATTATTTACTAAGTCTTCCGACGACTCCAACTAGGTGAGCTAACTTTGCTTTTTATTCCGTCGAACTACGAGGGTTTATTAATGACAGATATATTTACTTTTATATATAAAAAGTAACGGCCACGCGTTGCTGTGGCCCAGTTATCACATGTTAAATTAAATAAAACATGTGCATAATAAAATTAGAGATGAAAAAAATCAATGAGATATCTATAACAGTCGACCCTACAGTTTTCTATCAACAAAAAGTGTGTTTCAAGTTAGCACCATCTGTTCGACACTCACGAAACATACACTTAATAACAATAATCAACATTGACAATCATTTAATTTGTAATTAAAAAATATTGAGGTCATTAATCGAATTATAAATTATCGTATCTCTCAAGTTGGACCAAATTATACATAAACGCCAAAGTTTCACGAAGATCGGTTGAGTGGTTTCGGAGTTCACCGTGGACAAACATCATGACACTAGATTTTTATATATTTAAGATAACGGTAAGGTATACAGAAGAATTTAGTTTCAAATAAAAGTATGATCGTTCAATGTATTTATGAAAGGAAGATGTTCCTTTAGTACTTTTCTAAGAATCTGCCAAAGTCATTAGTATACCTGCGAATAATGGCGCCGGTATTAAAGGATTATAGTTCGAGCCGTACTGCCTTACAGTCACAATGTCGCCAGTGAGAAAATGTCTTTCCAACGCTGCCCTTGCTTGTGCGGCTTGAAGCAAACTTGGATTATAATCTGTACCATCCTTATTTTTGATATAATAGCTTATATCTTGCTTAGGATTTTCCGATTCACGAGGCAAATACATTTGCTCATAATGTAGGGACCTTTTTTTAATTACTCTAAATGGTTTCGCCAATTTGTTCTTGTTGTTTAATACCCTGCGATTATGCATTCTTTCTAAGATGTTTTTAATTTTTTGCACTACCACATGATCCCGCAAATAATGTATACCGGGTTTATTTTTTATGTACTTACTTAAATCGGGCATAGGTATTTCAGGTATACGGACTTGGTTACTTTTATTAGATACCATCGAGCGTTTCTGAACGGATTTGACATCTGTCAAATGGTTTGGGACATCAAACGGTTTATCTTCATTAGTTGTTAAATGAGATTCCAATTTATACGTCGGATTAGAATTAACCCAGGCACTGTGTTTCACGTAATACTTCATAAGATTTATCAAAGGGTTTTCGTTTATCGAACGCTTTTTGACTGTTTTGACAGATGTCAAATCTGACAGCTCTGGAAGTGTTTTAGTATTCGGCATATTTACATCCCGTTTCTGATAGTTTCTAGAGGGATTTAAGATGTGTGATTTTAATAAATGTGAGGCGCTCTCAACGGCAGTCAGAAGTTCCGAAGGCTGTCCCGGGGCTACGTCTTGTGGTACAATATTTTCGATGACAGCTGGCGGTTGAGGAATGTCGCTGACAGCTGACGGTTGAGGAGTTGATGCAATATCTACAAAAATACAAATATTCACATCTGTTCGTCTATTTTTGAAGTAAAAACTTCTTTAGTCGCGTAATCGTTATTTTTGGCAGAAGATAAAATTGTACTGTGTACATGTAACGTTGATATTTTGTATTGACATTTTGCAGCCTTTGATTTGATTAATTAATGTACTGTATAAAAATGTATATAATTATTGTTTGGAGTGCCAGTCAAACCAGGCTAATGATAATAATTTCAATTTATAGTTTATGAATTTTAAATAATTCACACTACAATTAATTAAAAAATTCAAAACAGAATACATTCTATCGAGTTTGCAGTTCTGTCGGCAGTCCGTATGACTGTCTCGATTATTTTTTTTGTATTCCAAAAAATCCAACGCACCAGTAAGGTTGAATAATTCCGCAGTCCCTGGAGGTAGTGGCAGAGGGAAGGCGCACCGAATCGTCGCCGGGATTGGCGACTTTCTCTTTATGCAATTCATCATATTCCGCTTTATATCCTCGGGGATTATAGAAGTCGGTATCGGTGGATTTGGATATGGTATAGTTGTGGTCGTTTCTATAAAAGGACATTGTCTTATTACTTTATTTCCTGTATAGGGACGTACTAGGGACTCATCTGAATGTATTAAATCCATTTACTTGTCTACTTTCCTCTCGTTCTTCGTCATTAAAATTACAATAACATTTGATAAAGTGAACCGATTTTAACGAAACAAAGACTAAATGTTACTCCAGGCTTTATCGTTTATCGTAAATCCAGTACTTTAGCAGTGATAAGTATTCAAACAAACAGACAGACAAACATTTCTAATAAATGACTGAAATTTATTTTATTGCTTATTCCAACACCTTTTTTTTTCATTCGGTTCCAAGACACCTGCAACATTTTTGTCACAAAAATCTATAAGTACATACACAATAGCTTAACATTCTTATTATATGTATAGATAGATCAGCGCTTTACATACAACCTTAAAAGATGTTTATGTGAACATTAACATATAACTTTAAGGTTATTTAATATTTTCAATTTAATAGGTTAGCAGCAGCCTCGCGGGACTTAAAGAAGCTCTTACAGCATGTTCATATGTTCCACGATCTTTACCTAAACCGAAAGTTGAACAAGATTCAAACGACATCCTTTATTGCATTTCTCATTCGAACTATGTACGACTGCCATTGACATATAAAAACTCAAGATGCAGTCTCGAATAAAAGTAATGCTCAAAAACTAACCGGTATACTTAAGTACCTTCGATCAACAATAACTAGATAAAGGATCACGTACAAAATCGATGCTAAAAACTGTCCGCGTAAATATATACTTATGTGTAGCTGTTTGTTTACTAAGAAAGGGAGAAAAAAGTTTTAAAACAGTTTTAAGTTCAACCTAAATGTTCAAAATATTATCTAATACTTACGATAAAACGAGCAAGCAATAAATTACTCCCCTGAAAATGAAAAGACAACATAAACAATATTTCGTGTGAATTCAACCTTAACGCGTAATGAATAAAGTACGTTTTCCCGTTATTGTGCGTGTTTGTGCGTGGCGAGGCCAAACATTTGTATCACTGGTTTAAAATCGGTAATTTTGTTCAAAATTTGATATTATTTGTTAGTTTAAAGCTTAAAATATAACTTATTCAACGTGTATTTAGCGAAAGTAAGATACTCCGGCCGTTAAATTGCTTTTTTCGGTATTACTTTTGCATCTTTTGAATACACTGCGGCATGTGAATGCCGGCATGCGGCTGTGTTTCAAACAAACTAAACAAAATAAGGGCACACATTTCAAGTGATCTCTTATTTACCGAGACGTATTTTTTGCGCCGACCCTTTATCTAATAGTTATTTGATCGAAGTTAAGTACTTATAGTTTTAGTATCAACGTATGTTTTTGCAAATTCAACCTTACGCCAAAAATTTTAAGTTATTTTTACAAAGTAATGTACAAAAACCAACAAAAGACGCGAGTGACGAGAGAATATTTGAAATGAATGCACAATTCTCAATTGTGCGCTCATTTTATGCGGACGGTTTAGAGACGTTAACTGTGCATCGTGGGTTTTTATATATCAATGATAGCCGCAGATAAATTACAAACAAAATATTCTATGTGGTGGCTTCGATTTTGCTGTCATAAAATAATATATATGCATCAGGCATGCACAGCACAATCAAACACAGGATGTATCGTTAAAAATACAACAACAAGCCAACGTCATGCAGTATTCTCAAGTGGTCACCATCTAAGTACTGACCGCGCCCGACCTCGCTAAACTTCTGGTGTTTAAGGACCGGTGTTTTCAACAATCTACCGTCCATAGTGTTTACTCCCACCACTTTTCGTGATAAAAAAAGGTCCCGCATCAATATTTCAAAGCTCTTCTATAAGAAATGACATTTAAAAAACAACGAAAATCCATTTTCCTTGCTGTATCTGCTACATTAAAATAATTATGGAACCCACCTCGTCGTTCCTCCCCCATAAAACTCTTCGGATCTGGCATATAGCCTGTCATTTTGGCCAATCTGTCAAGGAACCAGGCTAGCTTGAATATCAACTCGTCTTCCTCTTTTCCGTTGTCCTGTAACAAAGAGTAGGCTATACCTAATTAAGACAGAAGTACTGCCATTATCGACCTAGCACTATTGACGATACTCATAATGTCACAACAATAAAGTCACACGTTAATAGTGTCACAAAAATAGACGATGTGTTACAAAATGGTATAAAGTTTATGTTATAAGTGATACATACTTGCAACACACTGTGACATAGCTAAAAGTAACACATGTGTTACAAAATGGTAGGACGTTTATCTCATAAGTGGGACGTGCTTTGAACATACTGTGACGTCGCTAAAAGTAGCACATGTATTACAAAATGGTATAAAGTTTATCTTATAAGTGATACGTACTTGCAACACACTGTGACATCGCTAAAAGTAGCACATGTGCTACAAAATGGTATGACGTTTATCTCATAAGTGAGACGTGCTTTGAACATACTGTGACGTCGCTAGAAATAGCCGATGTGTTACAAAATGGTATAACCTTATCTCATAAGTGAGACGTGCTTTGAACATACTGTGACGTCGCTAGAAATAGCCGATGTGTTACAAAATGGTATAATCTTATCTCATAAGTGAGATGTGCTTTGAACATACTGTGACGTCGCTAGAAATAGCCGATGTGTTACAAAATGGTATAACTTTATCTCATAAGTGAGACGTGCTTTGAACACACTGTGACATCGCTAAAAGTAGCACATGTGTTACAAAATGGTATAAAGTTTATCACATAAGTGGGACGTGCTTTAAACGTACTGGTAGATGTTTACAAGCAGGTTCCCAACTTGAGTGTGAGCAAGTAATATGTGTAATAAAAATTAAAATTGCACCACAATTAAAGAACATTTTATAACGAGCAGCTTCCTTCCTCACACAGTACGGCCATTACTTCATCCGTGGATTCGTTGAAAACACCTACTACAAAGCTAGATATACAGTTACTAAGAGATAAAACTTTAGTAAGTTGTTGCTAACTTTTTATTATATGAGGAATAGTTATAATTAAAAGCTTACGTGTTGATATTCCTCAGCGTAAACTAAATCCTGCAAGCGTTTTGTCGTCCAAACTGCAAGCTCTGCCACGCGACGGACGTACTCGCTCGTACGGGTAATATTTTGGCATAGTTCCAAAGTACCCTTGCCAACGTTGGTATTATTCAGAGGTTCTACAAAACGTTGGTCAGTTTGATTGATAGCGAACTGGTCATTAGCACCACCATTTATTGGTATGGTAACATTAGTAATATCTGGTACTTCCCTTTGTGGTAGCCATGTTGTATTTAGTGGTACATTTATCTGCAAAAATTAGCAAACAATTGACAGTTTGTCTGACGGTGGGGAAAATAATCATGAAAAACACGAACAACTGAGGAATGTGTTTTATAGTTTAAAAATTATAATAAAAAAGAAGAGTGTGAGTTCACACGCAATAGAAGTGAAACTTAGTATTCTATTTCATTTTTAAGAGAATGAGATGAATACATTACGCACGTGGTAACAATATTAATAATACACAACACAGACATTTTTTGATGTGAAACATCTATAGGTGTGGATAAACCTGATTTTGACGTGGCGCGACGTGGCGACGCAAAACACTAACTTGCACTATTAACGAAATACTCAAAAACATTTGCAACCCTATCTGTATAAACATAAGATTCAAATTGTTTTATCGGCCACTCGTTCTACTAGTGTTACGCGGCACGCGCCAACGACCTAGCGCCCTTTGATAAATGCCGTAAAACACACCGCGCCTGCGCCTAGTTGAATTTTTGTATTTAATAAAAATGAATATTTATGTAATAAAATAAATAAACAGTGATTATTTTCCAGAACAAATTTGTAATGCTTTATCATTTCATTATGCCATAGCTGATTCCTGTCGTAATCTGTTCTTTTTGGCATATAATTTACATAAAACAATTTTCAATGATTCACATCTGCCAGGCGTTCTGTGACGGCTCAACTTCGTCTGCATGGAAATTACTTTGGGCTAATGATACACGCAGCGACAGCTCACAAAAGAAAAAAAAACTATTTTGAAATATTCTTCATTGGTGCTCCGCTCCTATTTGTCTTGTGTGATAATATATAGCCTTCCTCGATAAATAAGCTATATAATACTGACAGAATGTTTTCAAATCGAACCAGTAGTTCCTGAGATTAGCGCGTTCAACTAAACAAACTCTTAAGCTTTACAATATTAGTATAGATTTTATAGATTTAATACATATAAGCCAAAGAAGTTTCACTTCCTTCGCGTGTACACACTGATACACGCAAAGTTTTGTTAAGAATTTACCCTTGTGTTGTTTGTCGATGTGCAGTTCTCTAAAAAGTCGATGTATCGCTCGACGGCTCTCCTCAGTCCCTCTAAGTAAGCGCCGCCATAACGAACCACTTCTAAAACCTAGAAAAAATATTCATTTCCATAAGTTATTCAATTAATTATTAACCATAAACTTTGTTGTAACCATACGTTATTTGTATGCAGTGTGCTTGTGAGTTTAGAGTAATCATTCAGAGTTTAAGTTTCTTGTCATTTTACCAATTATTTTTTATTATTATTCAGTAGCTGTGGCCGCGACTCCGTCTGCGTTGAGCCTAATGTAAAAAAACAATGACTAAGAAAATCATCTAAATATACTAAGTCCATTTACTTATCCACTTTTCTCTCGTACTTAAGCCTCGTTCTCATTAAAATTATAACAACTTTTGATAGAGTGAACCGATTTTAATGAAACCAAGACTGAATGTTACTCGAAGGTATGCTTTATGATTTTCTTGGTGAGGTTTTATCGCGTACTTTAGCTGTGATGCGTGTTCATACAAACAGACAGACAGACAGACATTTCTAAAAATGATTGAAATATATTTTATAACTTATTCCAAGATACCTGCAACATTTCTTTTCACAAAAATTGAAAAGTACAGACGGCTTAGATTTACATTCTTATTGTTTTTTTTTTTTTCGAACTGACTACGCTATTGACCATGCAAGGTCTTAACAGCTTCACCGGACTACTAAGGCGAGCGCTTAAGGCACTCAGCCGATTTTATTTTGATAACTAGCTCAAGGGTGCACGGCACACCTCGGCTTTAGCTGTTGTCTGATACATGCAATTCGCGACCTATCTGAGCTAACCTAAGCTAAGCTAACTATTCATACATATATGAGTTGTTAAACATATATGTGTACCAATCATACATAACTCAACAACTCCTATATATATTTCGTATCGGATAATATTCTAAAGTATTTCAGTTTGATAAGGGAAAAAATAAAACCCTTCCACCTGCATGTGTAAGCGTGTATGCGTGCACGTGTATGGAGGTGATATGTGTAATGTTGTCGCAGTGATGTAAGATTTTGTGTCATTGTATCGCGCGGGCAGCGTACTCAAGGGCTCCACGCCGAGGGAACGGCCCTAGGCTTGAGCCGTTGCCGAGGGGGGCCTAGTCTTATTCTTATTGTACGTATAGATATGGCTTCAGCAGCAGGAAACATATCATAAATTTATATGTAAATTTATTACCAGATTTATTATTATAAGTAGTTTGTAGTAATCGTTTTATATCATTAACAGAAAAGTAATCCGCAAAGACACGGCCGATAGTAACTGGGTTACTCAACGAGTACCTCGACTTGAGTTACTTGTGTCCCTTCCAGAAGTAAATTTTTGATCCGTCCTTGGTATAGATTGTAAATGACGATAATAGGCTATAATATATAAAGATATATTTTAAACAGAGCAACACATAATGATAAATATTTATAAGTAGAAAAAAGTGAGTGTGTACTTATGTATACACGTTAGAAGTTATACTTCTTTGGCGTAACATGATAAAAATCTTTTCAAAAATCTTTCGCCTTATTCTACGTTTGTAGAAAAAACGACACTAACGATAGTAAAAGTTGACTATAGCTAACTTCAGGGTGTCGGTTTTTCGTGACGGTGTGCGCGCACCTCGTAAAAATTTACTCTCATCATTTTTCCCTAACGCGCCAAATGAAGTATAACTTTAATAATGTATGTTGGGAAAAGTCATGTCATATGAAAGCTATCGTAGTGTGCTGCATAAATAGATGAGATTAAATAAAATACCTCCTTTTCGATCTTCGAATGATCCTCGTGAGCACTATGCGTGTGCAGGCTGTTCGGGTTCACATTATCATAGTATGTTTTTTCGTTCGATATATAATCTTTATAATCACTTTTGCCTTTGTCAAGTTTTTCAAATAAATATCGTCTCACTTCTGGTAAATCGATTGTCCATGGATAGACTTTCGTTAAAGTCATCACAATTACTAGAACGTATCCGAATTTTAATCCCATTATTTTTTTATTGTTTGACAAACCTTTTTTATTATACGGTTTTCGCTATAGATAATATTATACGCGCTAATGAACGTCAGAAGGTAATAGAGAACTGTTAAAAATTTTAACAAAGGGAACGGACGTCGAATTTTTTTTTCTATAATTATTAATTTCCCGCGATTCTAACAATACCCAAGGCGGTTATTACGCAACGTAGTGTTACACTCATGTACTTGTTAGCGTAGTTACAAAACTATACGTGAATAATCATTAAAAAAATACACAATTATTTAAAATGTATTCATTTTTCTAGTATACTTAACGATTTCTTCTATACAAAATTGTTAATTGAGTTTATATTATGATTCACATATTTATAGAAATAACATTATAAACTCTTAAACTTTCAAACTTTCAATTTCGTGGGTTTTTGTCTGTCAATCGTTTTAAACATTCAACGTAACAAAATCTACATATACCTTCTGTAGGTACATATAATCGAAAACGTCTGTAATTTCAGATTTTTGGCGGAAATATTATTCTAGAAATAATTTTATTCTAGAAATAGGAGCGAATACAAAGAGGATAAAGGAAGCATCTCCATGAGGACTGCGACTACTACGGTATAGACAGGCCTTTTTTGTCCTTTCTTTTCTGGAGGGACGCTAATTTTCGAAAATTATAAGTCCAGATTTTTTTTACGATTTCTACTACAGACACAAACCACTGTGCGATGCGGTATTTGTTCTAAAAGATAAGAGAGCCGCGATACTCTTTACGACGTAGTAATAACCTAGAGCCCATCAGGCTATACGGAACCGATATACCTTGGGCCGACGAGGTCAAATATCTCGGTGTTACATTAGATAAACATTTAAATTTCGAGTTACATATAGATAGAGTGCGAAACAAAGCCGCTATGGTCTTCGGTAGCCTCCATCCGTTGCTTTGCCATAGGAGTAAGGTGACCCTCAGACATTAGCTCACTTTGTATAAGACGTGTATCCGTCCCGTGATGACATATAGTAGTCCCGTTTTTGCGCATATGTCGAAAGATAGTTTTCATAAGTTGCAGGTTCTTCAAAACCGCATTTTACGTAAAGTGACCGTTGCCCCGTGGTACATTCGGAGAGTTGATCTACATAGGGACCTAAAGATGCCTTCTGGGCGTACGTAAAATCGCTTTTGAAAAAGCCGCGTATCATCCCAGTCCGTTAGTGGTATCCGCCGCAAAATACGAACCCGTACCAAACGCTGCGCGTTGTAAAAGACGTCCGCGACATATTTTTACCGACCCTCCCGATGAAATAACGGCAGTGAACGATCAGTACCAGCCTGTCTCTCTAAACAGAGCGTGCTCACGCCCACGCCCGCGTAACCACAGATCACGCCGCCGTGGTCTGGAGGTAAATTTCGCTACCGCACATCAGACTAGGGCCTAGCCTAGGTCCGTTCCCTCGGCGTGGAGCCCTTGAGTACGCTGCTCGCGCGATACAGTGACACAAAATCTTACATCACTGCGACAACATTACACATACCACCTCCACACACGTGCACGCATACACGCTAACACATGCAAGTGGAAGGGTTGAGGAGCAACGTCGCACTCTGGCTGCGCCGGTAGGGCAAGATCTCTCATTGCCGAGCGTGGTTGCAGCCATGCTCGGTAGTGAGGATAACTGGAGCGCAATGGCTTCCTTCTGCGAGGAAGTCGTCTCGCAGAAGGAGGCGGCGGAGAGGGTCCGTGAGCAAGACCCTCAAAGTGGCCGTCTCCGCCAACGGGGGACGGGCAGGAGGAGGCGGCAGTTTGACCGCCTCCTCCCACTGTAACCGGACCAGGAAAGATGGGTCGGGGGGCCCACCTTCCCATTGCACAGGTCCGGCGGACGGAGGAGATGGCCGGTGTGTACACGGCTGTCTCCTAACAAGACGGGGCCCGGCGGCGACCCTTTCGCTGCTGGGCCAACCGCTGGGGCGGCACGATGAAGTCTATAGAGATCTCGTGCCACCCCAACTATAGCGGAAGACGTACACCGTGGGGTTTTAGTCCGTGCGACTCGGACATAACTCTCCCCCGGGAGGGTGGCGTATCCATAAGGGACTTCCCCACGTAAAAAAAAAAAATAGGTCGCGAATTGCATGTATCAGGCAACAACCCAAGCCGAGGTGTGCCGTGCACCCTTGAGCTAGTTGTCAAAATAAAATCGGCTGAGTGCTTTAAGCGCTCGCGTTAGTAGTCCGGTGAAGCTGTTAAGACCTTGCTTGGTCAATAACGTAGTCAATTCGAAAAAAAAAAACAAAAAAAAAGTTCTAAAAGATATTATAACATTTTGTATTTCGATGACTTTGACCTATTAAAAAAAAAACATTTTTTAGAAAGGTTACCAAGTTTGATTTATTTTTAAACTCTTATGTATTTTTAAAGATTTTTCTGGCAAATCTTCGATATTTGCGAACCTATACAATGCAAGCAAGATGGTAATTTTTTAAGAGATACTTTGATGTACACAATATTTACCTGATGTATGTACCTCAACCTGAAATGTTCTTACAGTACTTACTATATATGGAAAATAAAAATAAAACAGTGGATTTATCTGTGTTTGAAATGGCCAATACATCTTAGGCTAGCGCAGTGATTATTATGCCAATATGTTCCTTCAATACATTCCTTGCAGCGGGTCTCTTACAGGCCAATGTATGATGACAGTACATGATAAATTATAAATAAATATAACGAGTATTGGAGTCTGCTATCAAATCATTCGATAATTTTGTCAAACAGGTGATAGTTAATTTTAAGACATAAGATTTTGAAATTACCACCACTCTGTGACTTGCATCTAAATCATGACTGACAAATCTTGGTGACTTTTATATAATGCTCGCGCAACATGTCAAGGAAAAGAGTAGTGAATCGTATCAAATTACGATCGGCCCTCTCTCCCTTTATATTGCTAATTCCAAATGATCTCTGTGCGTAACCAACGAAATAGAAAAAAAATTACGTAAACGTATCACTGCATATTATGAAACAAACTCCTCAGCCACGTCTGTCTGTCTGTCTATTCGCTATTCATTCAAAAACTACTGAACGAATTTTCATACCTACGGTTTTCACCAGTAGATAACGTGATTCATGAGGAAAGTTTGGCTAATTCGTCAAGGTATTTTTTTAAATCGGGACGGGACAACACCTCCCTTACCCTCAAACACAGGCTGGCAACGCACTTTCGACTCCCCTGGTGTTGTTAGTGTCTATGGACGGTGGTGATCACTGAACATCAGGTGACCCACCTGTTCGTTTACCTGCTATGACATAAAAAAAGGTTAATTGTAAATGATATTTGAAACACATTATTTACAAATTCATACTATAACTCAAGTCAAGGAAGATCCTTCTTGTAAAATGTCAAGATTGAAAGTTAAGTGAAGTTTAACATCGGTGCACATATTTTATATTGTATTTACGTAGAAACATAATAAAGATATATTGATAGATTGATACAAAAGATGTATTGTAATCTTTGTAGTAGCCGACCTCGATTGCAATGATAATTACACTTGATAATTACACACACATGTTGGGGTTGCCACATTAAGCATTCTATAGAAAATTCTAGTTGGTATATTTTAATACTTTATAGGTTATACAACTTTGACGGATTACGGACTTGCTCTTACACCCGACTTGGCTTGTGTTGACTATGGCGTGGATTTCCTTTTTTTTTTTGACTTTGGCTTTGTTTTTCCGGACTGTTTCTTCTATCTTCGACTGACCTGGCTTTTTGAGTGGAATTTTGCACTTTTTGCCTCTTGGCTTGCTGGTGACCCTGGGTCTCCGGTAAGCCATGAGTGCCAAAAAGGTGACAAAGAAGCGCGTTAGCGCAGCAATGGACTCCGACACGGAGGCGGAGGAGCGGTCGGCTCCCAAGCTGAATACCTCCCACAGGGGGACGGCGAGGCGAGTCAGCCGCAACGTGGGCACTCGCGGGTTGATGGGGGAGGCTGACGGGTCATTTGACCGGGCCTTGGCCGGCAGTCTTAGTGCGGCGGAGTCGGAGGCGGGTTCCGACACTGGGTCAGTAGTGGCCGGATCCAAGGCAGGCCCCAAGGCTGGCTCCAAGCCCGGCTCCAAGGCCGGCTCTAAGGCGGGGTCGGCAGCCAGTTCTGAGGCAGAGCCTATCGTCGACGTCGAAGACCTGGACGTCTTTACGCTTAAGGCTCTGGCCGGTGTAAAGGTGGCGGATATAATTGAGACGGAGAGGAAGTCTCAGAACCTGGCGGGCCCTGCATTAAGGTCCTGAAGGGCACGGCCAAGACCCTACGGGAGGTAGTGGAGGCTCTTGCTGACCGGACCGAGTCACTAGAGACCCGGAAATTGCAGAGGGAGACAAACAACCTCCGCCGCCAGGTCGAAGATCTCAAGGCGGAGGTTCTCGCATGGAAGCAGGAGGCGAACACGAAGAGGCAGATGCCCCCGCCTCCTGCGCCCGCAATGGCTTCTGGAGAATCGCCTCCTCCGAGAGGTGCCCGTCCGCCCCCCGTTGGCAGGGGATAAAAAGAAGGGTGGAGCGGTGGCTCCACCGGCAAGGCCGGTGAGACCGGACGCAGGGAGCCGACCCCCGCCTGCCACGAGTGCGGCGCAGCCGAAGATACCGCGCAGCACACTCTGTCTGAGTGTGCTGCGTGGGGGGAGCAGCGCCGCCTTCTGGCGGCGGCGGTAGGACCGGACTTATCGCTGCCGAGCGTGGTCTCG
>MU158709.1:411873-448803 GCA_015888305.1 Antheraea pernyi
TTCTGGGGCGGCTGCGGCACTCGGCCGGTTACTCCCCAACATAGGGGGGCCGGGCGCCGGGTGCCGCTGACTCTACATGGGAGTCGTGCGGGCGATGGCCGCCTACGGGGCACCAGTCTGGGCTGATGCCCTTGGTGCCGCCAACGTGCGTGCGCTCCGCAATACGCAGCGCACGGTGGCACTGAGGGCAATCCGGGCGTACCGGACAGTGTCCTCGGCGGCGGCCTTCACGCTCGCCGGCTCCCTGCCCTGGGAGCTGGAGGCAGGAGTTCTCGCCGCCGTGTACGAGTTCACGGCGGCGAGGAAACGAAGGGGGAGCCTCCGGCTCCCAGGGAGGGAGAGGCGGAGCGACGGCGTCTACGGGAGGACGCCGTCGTAAGGTGGCAGCAGGACCTGGCGGACGAGCGGTTCGGGCGATTCACTGTGGACGCTGTCCGCCCGTTCCTGCGGGCGTGGAAGGAGAGGGAGTGGGGCTCCCTGACGTTTAGGCTGGTGCAGGTACTCACCGGACACGGTTGTTTTGGGTGGTACCTGCACCGGATCGCACGCAGGGAGCCGACCGCCGCCTGCCACGAGTGCGGCGCAGCCGAAGATACCGCACAGCACACTCTGTCTGAGTGTGCTGCGTGGGGGGAGCAGCGCCGCATCCTGGTGGCGGCCGTGGGAGCGGACTTATCGCTGCCGAGCGTGGTTTCGGCCATGCTCGGCAGCGAACAGGCTTGGCGAGCGATGGCCTCCTTCTGCGAGGACGTCATCTCGCAGAAGGAGGAGGCGGAGAGGGCCCGCGAGGCAGACCCTCTAAGTGGCCCTCTCCGCCAAAGGAGGACAGGCGGGAAGAGAAGGCGCTTCGCCCAACTTCTCCCGCCACCGTAGCCGGACCTGAGGGGGTGGGCCGGGGGGCCCATCTCCTCATTGCACAGGTTCGGCGGACGAGGGGGGGCAGCCGGTGTGTGCCCGGTCTGTCTCTCTATAGGTAGGAGCCCGGCGGTCACCTTCCGCCGGGCGGACCGTGGGAGCGGCTATACAAGGTTGATTAGCTCGTTCGATCCCTTGCCGCCCCCACAAAACGGTCTGTCGGTACACCGTGGGGTTTTAGTCCGTGCGACTCGGACATAACCCACCCTCTCCCCCGGGAGGGTGGCGTATCCATAATGGATTTCCCCACGTTAAAAAAAAAAAAAAAGGTTATACAACTTTGACAATTTTATCTGACGATATATGGCGACAGGGTCTAAAATGGAAAACACGGCAGAGAGTACTGACTGTCAAGTGTAGATGCCAGAACACACCAACTGGTGCTTGACGACAGATTATCAACTCTTGGGTTGTAGTTTGCAAAGCGGACTTGGAAAATGCCCTACCACCATCCTATGGGTTTCGACACGATGTATTCCTTCACCAGAAGCTCCAACTTGCTTCAGCTTGCAGTTAGACGTAGTGTTCAATCAATTCCAGGTGGAAGTGCAAAGAAGCGTCCACTATAATATTACTGATGGATTTCCGCAAAGTGACGCCTTCTTCAATCAAATATTCTTCTACCAAATAACTCAGTTGCAAGGATCTGAACCTACATCAATTGATGCTGTGTCCTAATACTCCATCAACGAAGCCATAATCGTTTCGAAATGTATCTATAAAATTATCATCTGATTCATAAGCATTTGAGTTATAGCAAAATCGAAATAAATATGAATTTAATAACATTTCAGAGTTTGAAGATTAATATTTGGTCGATTTTTTTTCTTCTAATTATACAAAAAAATACGAATACCATAATTTGAAATGGTCTCCTGCAGAGAAAAAATAAAAATCAGAGATGGCCTACTGCGTAGCAATTTTCCTGTAAAGTTACCGTTTTAAAGGCCCGACTTCGTTCTATGATTATGACGTCACAGTCAGTTAGGAAAATCAAATAACGAACAACTAAAACCTTATGTTCTTCCTTTTAAGAAGTGAAAACTTCTTTACGCGCGTTGAGCGGTACCTTTAGCAAGATATATATTTATAATTTCGCGTCATGTCATGCTAATAAGCATGACCGGCCGTATTCCGCTTGCACGGCTTGCGTCTAGTTTACGTCGCGTAGCATAAATGTGCTTGTGTACAAGTAATACTTATAATTTGCAGCTCATCATACGTTTGATTAATTAATAGACTTATAAAAATGTATATAATTATAGCTCCGAAGGCCAATAGATATGAAAACCACACTAAAGTTAATATTTTTGATTAAACAAATTCTGAAATTTAAATATTGCCATTCACACTATAATTGATTTAAAAGTTCAAAAGAGAACACAGATATTTAATTATTTTGAGTTTTCCCTTGTGTCAACAGTCCTTATGACCACCTCTACGTTTTTTAACTAGCTTTTCGTGATACACTTGCGAGTTTTGTACGAAAACCCCTAATTGAATCGAGTCTTCTCTAATATGAGGACATATAAATTACCTGTCGTACAGAACTTTTGTAGATCTATAGCTGGCAATACAGACTGCCACATGTCAATGATCTAATCTATATATGTCAGAATCATTACAACAATACCATTGTCAGCTGTTTTTTCAGTGTTACGAGATCTACCCATAAATATAAGAAACATAGAATAAATTAGCGGACGTTTAAATGCAATTATGCACCAATTAGGTGAACCGAAAAACAGCGCGTTTCGAAATTATTCAAAAGTTTTTGAAGTATGTGGTCGTAAAATAATACGCTGTGCATGGGACATCCTAACGAAGGGGACTATGGTTTATTGCACTAATACACTTTTTTCTATACTAATATTATAAAGAGATAAAGTTTGTGAGTTTGTGACGTTGTAAGGGGTACTCTCAGGAACTACTGGTCCGATTTGGAAAATTCTTGTGTTATATAGCTCATTTATCAGGGAAGGTTATAGGCTATATATATCATCACGCTAAAACCCATAGGAGCGGAGCAGCAATGAAGAATGTTGCAAAGTCGGGGTACTTTTTCATTTTTAAGAGCTTCCTCTGCGTTTTAGCGCAAAATAACCACTCCATGCGTACGAAGTCTCGGGCAGAAGCTATTAACTAATTCAAATCAAATCATAAATACTTTATTCAGTTTAGGCCCTAATAGGGCACTTATGAACGTCAAAGACTACTAAGACTAATTATATTATCTTTAATAATATCATAAAGAGGTAAAGTTTTTGAGGTTGTAGGGGGTAATATCTGGGGAGTCGGAGAAAAAATGGTCGAACGAAAACGTTTCTTACGAACGCTGCCTCAACGATGACAGATATATGTATGATTGAGTTCTAGAAAAAAGTTGTAGCTTGATAATGCCTATTACCACCCAACGAAGTGGGCACGGGTCATCATTTATATCTTTGCTTATGCCATTACTACATGTACTTATTATTCTGTTCTTATTTATTTTCATTACGTTTTGTTAGTTGGATTCTGCTAAGAATTTTTATGTGGTTATGAGAAATGAGCAGCAATTCCAAAATTATGTTTCATTGGGATGCAATAATCAATATAAGGTTTAATTTTTTTCTAAGTAACGTTTATTAAAACATGATCGTGCTAAAATTGAAAAATACTGGAACAATCAAAAAGAAAAATAATTATGTATCTACAAAATCATGCAAGCTAACCTTCTGGTGCACGTGCATAATGAATTTAGAAACTCTAATAACCCCTGGACTATACAAAACCATAAAAGTGTAATCGAATGTAGACCTCATGAGACACATGTCAACATACTGGTGACACCATGAGCTTAAAAAAATACCTGAAGCGTTGCAAAACTTTGAAAAAGAACAAATGATTTATTGTAAAATCATAACTTTCATGTAAAATGTAACTTCATATGTGTGGCCTTTTTTTACTTAGCCATGATATTTACAATTTACGATATTGTGATATAAAAAGAACGATTAAAAGCATGATCCGTGATTTTTATATCTTAATAATTAAGCCGAAGGTTAATGTTTCTTCAATCAGCTGATACAATTTGTATGTTTAAGTATTTTCTTTTAATTTCACCTGGTATCACCAGCGCCGTTAGATAGTTGTTGTTCGTTGGTTATTTTAGTTACGTTAATCGTTGAATACAACAAAATTAGTAACAACCATAAGCTGTATAACTTTTTTCTATATAACAAATCAAAAATATGAACATAAACATAAGAAAATCAAACGCAGTGGTGTGGAGATATTTTACACATTACGATCGGCAAAATAAAGTAGCAATTTGTAATACGTGTAATGGACATCTCTCATATAGGAGTACAACGTATAATCTAAAAACACATCTACAATCGCGACATCCGCAACGTTACGCGGATATGCTGAAAGATAACGTGAACAAAGTAAAGTTATTACGGAAAAATAAACAAGGTAAGTTGAATTCATTTATCTAGGTCGAGGTAACCTAATAATTATATTTATCACGGACTAAAAGGTCTTGTTCATTCTATTTGAAGAAAATATTCTCGGTTTGGTTTTCTTTAAAAAAAATAGTTGAAAGTATCCGAATTATTTTTAAGAGTTCTTATAAGATATATTGACAAGTTTAGGGCAGCCTTTCTCAACCTTTTTAACGTCAAAATGCTAATAGATTTTACTGTCATTATTATGTAGCCCTTAAGTCCAATAATTAAAAAAAATCATATTGCTAACAATATTAGTTTTGTATTATTATCAGTAATCATTGTTAAAATACGCCATCCTTTGTTTTTTCTTTTTATTTTTTATTGTAGCACGGTAAAATTACTGCGCTATGCCTGACGGTAAGCACAGTACAATCCAAAAACAATGGCGACCACCGAGTGACACTCTATCCATCGCTGGTCGCCGCTGTCATGCCGGCCTGCGAAAAACTGGGTATGCACAAGCTGATCCCGAAACGCGACCCGCAGAAGCAAATCACTATGACGGGCTTTGTCGCCATATACATGTTGGTTGCGACCTAGTCAGGCTGTAAAACCCTACCACCCCGCTTTCGCCATTGCTTCGTTCGTTATTCAGCAGGGTGCACCACGTGCAGGTGAGGTTGGGTTGTTGGGTTGGGTGTCTTAAGTCTTATGATGTTATTCGACACCCCTTATTTATATTGTAACTTCATAAAAAATTACAAATTTCAAAAGATCTGCAATCCATTGACATTGTAGTTGGTATAATGGCCTGCAGGCTACTTGCTAGCAAGGTATATTATATAAACAAGCCACTATGCCTCAGACGAAATGAGCCACTGTGACCGTTTTATCATTCTTTTTAACACACACACGTCACACATCCTTACCAACCTTAACAGGATATAAATCTACTCATCTCGTAATGCAACTTGTCTAAGCGTATCATTATATAATATATGTTATACCTGGTTTATGAGAATTACGCTTATCATCACCTTATCTTTGCCTCAAATTTGAATCATATATTTCACCACAACTCTATGCTATGGGGTCATTCGAGTAATATGATAGCATATTTTTAACTATTTTAAATCCCGTGTCTGCTTCTACAAAATAAAATGAAATAATATAAAGTTTTAGTTATTGAGAATTAATCTTAGGACTAAAATATAAATGTTTTAAGAAAACGAAATAATTCATATTCATTCATTTTCCACAAACTTAGTATTTACATTTACGTAATTAACATTTTTTGACGAATATATTGAAATATATTGATAATCTTGTAAAGTTTATACACATTCTTGTTTCAAGTGGATATAATTTACCATTTTTTACATTTTTATTGTAAAATAAATAATCAAAAAATAATTATAATCATTACTATTTTCTTTCCATTAAGATAGAATAAAAAATAGCGCTAATTGTTTTGGAGATTACTGATGTCATTGTCAAGTAAGTAATGATATTACAAGTTTCTTGGCGATCATTTCAGTGAACTAGTGAGATAGTGACCGTCTTATTAGAACTTTATAGGAAGTTTTTGTGGATAGTCAGAATCCATGCTCCGTGATAGTATTTCCAATCTAATGTACTTGTGTACAATAACAACTATATTACGTAAAATACCACTGATATTATAAAATATAGAACCAAATAATACAAGATTATGAATAAAATATAAAATCCACTACAACATATTCCAAAATACCGCCAAAAAAATAGTGGCAACTTCCGCAATTGTTTTAGTGTACAAGGTTGACAACCAGAGACAACTGACTTTTGACAACTGTCAATTAGCGAGCAGACATCTTGTGTAACAGTATCGCTTAGCAGTCGCAGTAGCTTATGCTACAAATCGTCTCAAACAAGTGCTACAATGTACAAACAATTAAACGTTTCTAAATATTTCAAAAAGACTAGTAACGGTAAAGCACTATGTAAATTTTGCAATAGTACTTTCGCTTGGTTGAGCGGGCATTCAAATATAAAAATGCATTTGTTCATGTCGCATCCGGACCAATTGGGCTTGACTAAAACATCGTCAATAAAGAAACAGCAAGGGTCTAATAAAAGTTTGATATGGACATACTATTCAAAAACCGGTGATGACGACCGCGTCGCTTCTTGTAATCTTTGTGGCAAAGTGTTATCGTATAGGTCGACAACGACCAATTTAAAAGTGCATTTATCAAGGAGTCATAACGAAGAATTTGTCCGGTATCTCGAGAACGTACCTATGCACAGCGATAGCAGCGCAGCTGAATTCGTGGATACCAATAACGGTAGGCAGCTACATTGTTATTATTGTGATATATTACGTTATTTGGTCGTAACAGTCAACCGCTATTTTTCTAACGTACTAATTACAGTTTACGTGTTTACTTTATTCTAAATAACAGTATTTAGGATATGTAAACGCGTCGGTCAATTAATAATGTATATTTTACAGACTTAATCTTCTCATTTAGTTTGCTGTCGCAATTTTGTGTCTTTCAGTCGGGTCGCGTATTTATATGACACCATTTTCTACAAGAGTAGATATTTAAAAACCTGTTCTCCTCAGAACAATATAAATCTAACATGTCTGCCCTTTTTACATTTTTATGAAGAAATGGTTGCTGGTGTCTAGGTATACGTAATAAAATACATTTCAATCAATTTTAGAAATGTCAGTCTGTTTAGAAATGTGAACACAAATCACTGCTAAAATACTGATGTTCATTATAACACCTCTTCAAGAAAATTGTTAAGCCTATCTTCAAGTAACATTTAATCTTTGGTTTATTAAAAGTTATTGTAATGTAAGAAAAGTAGATAAGTTAATGGACTTATTACATTCAGATGGTTTTATTAGTCAATGCTTAGTATAGGTACTAAGGTCACACATATTAAGGAATGCTCTTTAAATTTCAAAGTTAAAATAAACAATGATTGTGAGGTCTGGAAATGACGCCCCTCTGTGTGCATCCACTAATAAGGAATGTTAATATTTATGTTTTGTAAAAATATATAACATGATAAGATAAACCAGATCGAGTTTCTTGCCGGTTCTTCTCGATGACCAGGTTGTTTTCCGTACCGGTGGTAGCTTTGACGTTTATAAATGACTTCTCAGAGCCTACATTGAATAAAGGATATTTTGATTTTGAATGAAAGACAAAGTTAATTGATAAAATAAAAATCATATGAGAGTTACTCTTTAATAAGATAAATTATGTAGTTTTATAGTTCTATTGATTACACTTTACACTATAAAATTGCACAACACTTAAGAGTCTCAGTAAAATCTTATATTAAAACTTCATGACTTGATCAAATATGACTGCCTTTTATAATTTATGTTCTGCCGTACTCAAGGATGAGGGATGTGCACCATCATCATACAACACTTTATTACATTCCAGCATTTCCTTTAATAAGTTTGTTCCACTACACTCCACACCTGAAAGAATATGTTTACTGTGTTTTAGTTACGATTTATATGTATATAATAAGAATGTGACACTAATGTGTCTGTAGTTATCGATTTTCATGAAAAACATTATTGCAGATGTCTAGAAATAAGTAATAGAATGCATTTTAATCATTTTTAGAAATGTCTATCTGTCTGTCTGTTTGTATGAACATGCATCACTGCTAAAGTAAAAAAGAAAATCTTAAAGCATATCCTCAGGAGTAACTTAGTCTTTGTTTCATAGGTGGTAGAGCCATGTTGAAGCTATTATTGCATTCAGCATGAATTGGTCGGCTCGCCCGGGGTAGTACCACCCTCTCACAAAAAACTGACGTGAAGTAACAGTGCTTACACTATTGCGTTTCGTTCGGTCAGTGGAGCGCCGGATACCCACCTCCCCATCCCCTCTTCCATTCCCAACTCCCCATCCCTCAAATACAGGCCGGCAACGCACTTGCGACACCCCTGGTGTTTGCTAGTGTCTATGGACGGCGTGATCATTTACCATCAGTTGACCCGACTGTTCGTTTGCCCCCTATAATATAAGTCCACTGGATCAAAAGTTATTGTAATTTGAATGAGTGCTCGAGTTACTTAGGAAAGTAGTAGTAATCTATACTAATATTATAAAGCTAGAGTGTTTGTTTGGTTGAATGCACTAATCTCAGGAACTATTGGTCTGATTTGAAAACTACTTTCAGTATTAGATAACTCATTTATCGAGAAAGGCTATATATAATGCTAAGACCAATAGCAATACCAACCAAAATCAAATAAATCAAAGCAAAGTAACTTTTCCATGTGGACAAAGTCGTGAGCAGAAGCTAGTCTATACATATAATATTTAAGCATTTTTAGAAATGTCTATCTGTCTGTTTGTATGAACATGTATCACTGATAAAGTACTGCGTTTACGTTAACACCACACTATGGTCTGTTTTTATTTTTATTTATTTAACTGTAATGTGTAATTTTGCCAATTCTACCTACTTATGTTAATTTTTTAAATTATTTTTCTGGCATCCAATCGTCTATTACTGCCATTATCATGTAGGTAATAATAATATTACACATGTCTAGTGATAATTTAAAGCATATCCTCAGGAGTAACTTAGTCTTTGTTTCATAGGTGGTAGAGCCACGTTGAAGCTATTATTGGATTCAGCATGAATTGGTCGGCTCGCCCGGGGTAGTACCACCCTCTCACAGAAAACCCACTTGAAGTAACAGTGCTTGCATTGTTGCGTTTTGTTCGGTCAGTGAGAACGCCGGAGATCCACCTCTCCTCTCCCCCTCCCTTCCTTTCCCCCGAACACAGGCTGGCAACGCACTTTCGACTCCCTTGGTGTCATTAGTGTCTATGGACGGTGTTGGCAATCCAACGGCGGTAAGCCGTGAAGAAGGAAAAGTTGCCAACATAATATTTTAATTTTACACAATTTTATGTTGGGTTGCCAACAGACGGTGGTGATCACTTAACATCAGGTCACCCATTTGTTTGTTTGCCAGCTATTATATATAAAAAAAAAAACAAAATTGTTAAAATTTTTATATCAATGATGAGTTATATGGACTTCAATGATTTATTTTCCAGTATACATATATTTTATTGCTAGAATGTCATTTTAAGTTTTAAAGAAGAGTAAAAATTACATAAAAATTGTTGTAAATATCAAAGTTAATTAACAGATTCCTGCCACATGTACCGCTGGTGGTACACATCAAACTTGATCTTTAACTTATAATTAATATATGTTAGGCTGCACAAGCTCAGTACAGTATATCGATATTAGATGTACGTAGGCCCCTATACTACGCGTCGCTAGTATGATGCAAACCGAGCAAGCGCAATACGGCCGGTCATACTTACTAGTATGTCATGACGCGAAATTATAAGTTTAACCTGTGTAGGTAAAGGATAAAGAAGGGTAACTATTACGTTAAATAATTTTACTGTAAAATGTATTATTGCAAGCATACGTGTACATAAATGTCATTGCCGAATGTCCCAAAATTTATAAAGTCATTAAAAATGTAGCGTATGCCATTTTAACTTATTGTGGCTAATTCGGAAGCCGATGGGTTAATTATAAGTTGACAAAAATACCGCTCAACGCGCCTAAAGAAGCTTTCACTTCAAAAAACGAAAGAATTACATATGACATGTTATATATGATGTTATAACATAATATTATATGACAATACGTCTATTTTTTACCAAAATATCAAATGGCCTGAAAGATATGTCAGGGAAAAATGGCTTGGCACGGAATGTGTTACATATATGCTAATGTTATAATACTGTCAGTAACACCTGACAATTATAATTGTAGCTATTACAGGGAGTATTTTACTATCTATAAATTAATTTCAACATACCCCTCTGTTGGCCAGTATGCCTGCATTAGTCTTCACTACCAGAATCTTCGTTATCCGCCTCCTTTAAATTTGTAAAGAATGATGTAAGCATCTTTAGCATTACAGCTTTTCCCTCTGGTTCTTTTTCCGTTTTTTCCCATTCAATAAAACCTTCCAAAGAGATTATATCTTGTTCGTAAAGATATTGGAATATATCCAATGCAAGGCCTTGTGGGTGCTCTAGCCTATGTACTAACTGTTGTATACCAAACAAACAACTTGCTTCTCTGGACTCTTTCGTCTCACCAAACTCATGAATGAGATTAGCATATTTATTCATTCGGTCTTGTTTAAAATAAGGAATCTCCTGTTCGTGCAGACCAATCAATGCATACTCACATACAGCCTGAATTAGAGAACGTATGAAACAGTCTTTATTCGAAGATTCCCCAACTTTTTCCTTTAACCATTCTTTTATATAATCGTAACTTTTCTCTGCTTTCATCAAGCTAAGTAATTTATCTTCGAGTTTTGAATTTTCCTCCAGATAATCTAGGTTATTATCGCATATCCATTTCGGGATCTCGTCTTCCTTCATCCACTGATTTAATTGCATACCAGACTCTTGCCATCTGCGATTAACAACAGCAGTTTCTTCTCTGTCTTTTATATTTTTTAAAATCTCGTTAAGGAAAAGATGACCTTGGTTTGAAGATATAATATTGTCAGAATGTTTATGAACATCTGTGAAGGTTATAAGCTTCTTAGCAATGTGTGGTGCTATAAGACTTCCTAAATTTTTATATAACATAGGAATATCAATGAACAGGTCAGGAGAAAATTCTAAGATTTCCTGCAATCCCGCTAGAAAACTTCCTGGCGAAAAAATGTTTGTGGAAATTAAAGTCTCAAATGACTTTACTATTAAATCGAATTTTTTGGGTGAAATATCTAGTGTAATGTTACAAATTTCCTTTATTACAGCAGCATGATATTTGACTGGAAACTTCTGCTTTATAATATCAGCTACAAATTCTTCAACAACACAATGTAACATAAATTGATCAATCAACTTCTTAATACAATTCTTTTCCTCAGGAAGAGGCTCCATTGGTACATTTTCAGGTAGAGCAGCTGTTGTTGGAGTGGCAATAGGTAGTGAAATACTAGTGCTACGAGTACCAGATGTTGAGCATGGCACTGTGACAGGTTCTAACTTATTGTCACCTCGAGAGTTAAATGAAGATATTTCAATAGACGCACCCTTTGAATGTAAACTAGGAGTCTTATCCTGTGTACCTTTGAGTATTGTAGGTTCAGCCTGTACGTTTTCTAACACACTGAACTTGTTTTTACTAACAACGATCATAGAACTACTGCTACCGGCATTCTGAACAGTATTCTTTGTACGTGCTCCATAATTCCAAGAAGACTTATGTGGGGCCAATTTAATGTTGTCCAGATTGTCTTGTGTTGCAGCTTTCAATTTGGACGTGTCTACTGAGAAAGGCGTAGCACGAGGTGATTTCCATGCAATCTCGTTTGAAAAGTTCGAATGTTGTCTGCGGCTATCACCGCGTTTGCCACGTCCACCTTCATCACGACGAGAACCACCGCTTGGTGTAGCATTCATGAGCTCAATATGGCGTTGTTGCTGTTCAGCTTCCTTCTGAATCTGATCCATCATCTTAGGTTGTGAATCAGTCACGGTTCTCATAACCCATTTTCTTTTTCTAAGTTCAATAACATCTTGAATCATAAACCTAACACGACTGCTGATTTTATATGATTTACCATCAAATATTTCTTGAAGTCTTTTGAATATGTATTCTAACTGTCCACTAACTTCATTTTCGATTTGTTCACCAATTGTAGTAAGCAATTTACATAAACATTCTAGTCTTTCCTCTTCCAATTTATCTATCAAACGTTTCATACAATACACCATAATTTTAGGTGTCAACATCTTCAATTTGTACAGTTCACCAATGAATCTCACATTGCCAATTGATCTCATTCTGTTTTTCCTAAGTTCTTCATCCAACATCAATAGAAGTTCTTTCTTTTTCAATGGATCAGTACAATCTGCGAGATCTTTTTCTAATTTTATGACATGTGCGTCTACTTTAGAAGTCTCAAATTGATTTTGGCACTTATTGATAATAAGAGTTCTAAAATTGACACACTGATCTGGATTTGAAGCATTATCAGCAGGTACCTTCAGTTTAGACAATCTGTTACACATGGCTGCATATGCTTCAGAATACATTGGCTCATCAATAGCCTTCTCGAATACCAAATCGATAACACCTTCGAGGCGTTTCTGGTTGTTAATTTCAAGAGTCTTTATTCTATCCAAAAGAGTATCAAACTTTTGTGGGGTCATCTTATTCAAAATACCACGGAAATTTTTGTACAATTCCTGAGTTTTAAGATCTTCTTCAGCAACGTTCCCTTGTTTGAATCGTGTAGGTTTCCAAGCAGAATCAACCTCATTTAACTTTACATCATCATGTAAACGAACATGAATAACAGGTTTATGAGAAGAACTTTTATTTGAGCCACCTGATTTCATGCTTCTCCTTTCAGATATCGCCATATTTTTATCATCTCTTTTGGGTTCTCGATGAGTATTATTTCTTGGACCCGTACCAGAACCCTTAGCAAACATAGGAAACAGGGAATCATTTATGGGTCTTACAACATTAGGTATATGAACAGATTCAGGTATTGGCGATGACCGTAGGATATTACAAGTCTCCAACAAAGGCGCATCAGGTCTATTTTTCGAAATGGGGTCATTTTTTATTTGCTTAAGTAGTCCAATATCATAACTTTTTTTACCGTCTTGATTGAGTGGCGACCATTGATCTTCAGAGTACTTGTATTTAGGCACTTGTGATGTCACTGAGGTTCCAGATTTCTCTGGTATTACTTGACTGGTTTCAAAGTCTTTAAGTATTGCTTTTTCCGTTTCTACAATACCTACTTTATCAGTCTTATTGCCATTTTCACACGAATCGGTTACCATTTCAGTTACATCATCCTTGGCCATTGTTGTAGATTTACTATCAGGATCCATCACAAGTCTTTCGTTTGTATTAACATCATCTTGAGTAGTGGTGTCACTTTTAGTTAATTCAACATTATTTCCATTGCCGGTATCATGATTTGTCGGTTTATTATTGAGATTAATATCTTTCATCATCAATTCAGTTTGACTACTTTTAAAAACCTTTCATAAACTTTCAGTTGTCTTGGCTTGTACTTGTCTTACTCGAGATAAACAATTCTCTAGTTTCTAGAATTAATTCTAAGTATTGCGTTTATTGAAAGCTTTTATAATTTTCGTTGACAATAGCTGTCTTGGTGTTAATGGAGACTTTCTGTTAACTTGTTTGGTTGAGATGCCCAAGCAGAGTAAAGTTATGTAATCGTTTAATGTTTGTGACGTAACACTACCGTATTATTAGAAGGTGGTGTAACTACCTGAAATTAAAAAAATAATTATCTTTAATTATATGTTTATCATAACACAAGGAAGGTATTAATCTATAAAAACTCAGGAGCTTCACATAAATAGGAATAAAAATTAATAGTTAAAAAAAACTAAAAAAACACACTTTCATGCATCACTGTTAATATCAACACCTCCAGATATCAGTATTTTTATAAATTTTTTTGTCACTTTTTACAAAAATATACATGTATATCTAATTTACACTATTCTTAATCCAAATTTATTAAATTTTATTTTCTGTTTTTTAGTTGGATTTTTTATGAAAGCGTGATTTTTTAAACTATTATTTATTTTCTAAACTAAGCATGACATTACCGATAATTATTTAGGGAGTAATACCATTTCTTATAAGTTCACTGATGACCAAACTAAGTGATGCTATTTATGTATTGATAACTAACCCATGTGCCCAACTTCATCTGCATTTTATACTTAACACATGATGGGAATACACATTATTTTACTGTAACTCTAATAATTCATGCAGTTCATACAAAGATAGCTTTGGGGGAATTATTATTACACTCACGTATTGTTTGAAAGAATGCAATGCTGATTGTAGAGTCCACACTCTGGTCGTACACTTAAACATAGGGTTGTTGAGGTATGTATGCTTGGTACACATATATGTTTCAACAACTTATATATGTATGAATAGTTAGCTTAGCTCAGATAGGTCGCGAATTGCATGTATCAGACAACGGTCAAAGCCGAGGTGTGCGGCATACCCTTGAGCTAGTTGTCAAAATAAAATCGGCTGAGTGCCTTAAGCGCTCGCCTTAGTAGTCCGGTGAAGCTGTTAAGACCTTGCTTAGACATAGGGTAGTCAGTTCGAAAAAAAAAATAGCTTTGGGGGAGTAGAATGTTGTAAAACTAAACAGTATCTTTATTAATTATGTTAGATGTATAAGAAACATTACTACTTTTTTAGTGAAGGACAAACAAACAAAAATCATGAATAATATCATATGGAGCAGACAGATTGAAAGCATTAATAATGAGGTATTAACTACATCTAAATATTGTAAATTCTTAACTCAAAAGGTGACTATAGAATTAATTTGAAATGTTATTAAAGAACATTAATAATTAATATGTCAAATTAAAAGACATTTAATTGATGATTGCACCATTTCCATTATGTCAAGGTATAAACTATATATGATCATTCCCATACAGGATGTATGCAGGCACTGAGGAATAATTATTTTAAGTAGTTATTCTGAGCAATATCCTTCCTCCAATTCTAAATAAAATTATAAATTAACCAACCAGACAAACTAATTAACTATTCAAATAATAATTAAGTATATTAGAAGTTATTCCACTGATAATATTCAAATTAATTTCAAATTATGTATTAAAATAAATACTTAGTTACAATATATGATTTCCTTATCATAAAAGCATAGCTTCACCATTTATTTATTTATTCACAACTGACTGAACCTTTATCACATACATTATCACAATACACTTAATCTTAGAAATGTCTGAATCAAGTTGAATCAAGTCTGAAATGTTACTGAGCTAAGAGCCTCTACCCGAAGGAAGGTATGAATGACTATAACTCACTCAGCCACATGGCAACAAGCTGAAGGTTGGCAGAGTGGTGAAACCTCGGCTTGGGCTGTCGCTTTGGATGCAACGTAATGAATATATCTAAGTTAAACTAGCTAATCTATCCATGCATATAAAAATTTGTAAGACACATGTGTACCTCATAAACTTGAACATGTAACTTGTATGTAACAACTTGCTAAACTAAACCAAGTTCAACAATATGGAAAAAAAAACATTTGTGTGTGTATACATAATGGTAGTGTTTTGTGTTATGTGTTATGTCTAAGGCAATTTTGAAATACTAGAGATCCAGCTTTATATTTGCTTAAGTGCATTGGTACAGCAAAAAAATTGTCAATTTCAGGTCTCCTCACAATGTTTTCCTTCAACATCAGCCAATATTTGCATTATCTATATGTTAATATGTAAAGCAAAAACAATGGGTCGGCTCGCCTGGGGTAGTACCACCCTCTCATAGAAAACGGACGTAAAGTAACAGTGCTTGCATTGTTGCATTTCATTGGGTCAATGAGAGCGCCGGAGGCCCACCTCCCTTCCCCTCTCCCTGTCCTAATCCCTTCCCCCAAAGGGTGGCAACGCACTTGCGACTCCTCTGGTGTTGTTAGTGACCATGGACGGTGGTGATCACTTAACAGAAGGTGACCCACCTGTTCGTTTGCCACTTATGACATAAAAAGAAAAAAAGTATCAATAAAAATTAACCGAGATAAATACCATCCAATGATTCTAAGAGGTAAAGTAATAACGTCAAAGTTACAATTAAAAAAATAAAAGCAGACCATAATTAATTCAGATTGAATATATAGCTCCAGTACCATAAACATTTTCAAGAAAACAAAGTTGTAGACAACATTTAATATAACCTATATTACTCAAGGTTATTTTGAAATAATTACACATTAATTTAATTTAATCTACCTCTCTATAAAAAGGCCATGCCAGTAGCTGTCAGATTGTTCACAAATATAACTTCGATATGTTCGAAAAACTCAATATAACTGGGCAAAATACATGTTTGTTAAATAATGCACAGATATATTAAATGCCTGACTGTACCATACTTTACAATTTTGAAGGTATGTCTTGCACCAGTTTAATAATAGACACCCTATATTGTAATTTAAAAAAAAATCCCATCCTAACATTAAAATTATGTTAATTAAATTTAATTGTCATACATTAATAGTAATCAAAGTTAAAAATGGATTTTTATCCTTTGTAGTTTCATCATAGCTTCATTTAGTTATGTGATGATGTGGCCTGTTATAGTAACCTGTAAGACTAGATTAGACAGAACTGGTTCTCAGGTACAGTTGCTAGGAAACCTCTATTTGTGCATTGGTAATGAAATTTCCATTTGAAGGTGGTAGCTAGTCAGGTGGTCATTAGAAAAACCCAAAACCATGTTGTGATTTTATCACAATGTTATCCTTCAGAGAAAGAAATATACATATTTAACATAGTTTTATTACAAAGTAGCGAGCAGGAATGGAGTTGGGTTGCTTCACACTACCAACAATGCCCTTCAGATAGAAACAGAGTGGCAAAAGTAACAATGCTGTGTGACAGACGTAGAAATGTAGGTTACACATATGCTATCAAATTTTACACCGGTTTATCACTCTCATAATGACAAATTAACTAGAGGAGAAATTTATATGTTGATAAATTTATAAATTCTTTAAAACCTTGTAGAAACATTTCTTACATCCAATTTTATTGTGAGCTTATTCTTTTAACAGAACACAATACTGACTGATTATCTATTTTATATTTGTAGTTCACTTAAATTCATTTGTATTTAAATTTCACATGGCATACTAAGAGTATTTGATAAGTATGGCAACCACATTTTCAAAACGAAAGTACATATTTCTTGTAATTTACAGCAAGTTATGGAATAACCTTCACAACACTTGACAGGTTTTTACATTATTATAATGATATAAAATCCATGAATATTTATGTGAATTATAAATGTTTAGTTGCAATTTCTAATAATAATTACTAACCATAAATAGAGATATCGAAATAGATATTTTATAAACTTTAGAAACAGGAGTAACCAAAGACATATTATACTCACCTTAGATACGTGTTACACGTACGTTTTCTTCTAGAACTGTTTTATTTATAGAAAAACTAATAAATAATGTTCAACACAGATAATTTCAGTATGGATTATTAAACTTTGCACTGCCTTGTTCAGATCATTCGATGTTCTAAAGGTTTCGCAACGTAAAGAATTATTTTACCTTATCGTTTGCTCAGTAATGCTAGTAAGAATAATTTGCTGTCAGTTATGCAGTATTTTAAAATATTTATAATGCACGTGTTAAATAAATGTGGTACTATAGCTAGATATGTATTAAAATTTTAAAAACAGCTCACTATATGAAATCATCGTTTATAGTCTGTGTTCAAAGATTTACACAGACTAAAGAGCCTTTTACGTAAAAATATATCAATAATCTGTGGTTTTACTAAAAAGCTTAATGTACTGAATAAATCAAAGTAACTGCTTTATGTTGACAACGTTTAAATGCTTATATGCTGTATTTTATTAACTTGTTTTCTAAATTATTTCGCTCACCACACTCAACGTTATAGTGATGTTAAAAACTGTTTTGTCTACCGAAGTAACGCTTGACTGCAGGCACTATGTTTTATATTAAACTTGCATATAATTATCGACCATTAATATTATATAATAAATTACAATAAATTGGAAATTATTTCAAATATACCTACATTATAATCCACGTCAACATTATAAATGAGAAAGTAACTCTGTTACCTTTTCACCATTAAAGATTTAAATCGACCACAATGAAATGTAGAATAAAAATAGTTTGTGACGAAGAATACTTACGATTTCTTTGTATGCTGAGAGAAGAAGATAAAATACTTTTTATAGCAATGTAAACAAAAGGATTCCTTTGAGGATAGCTTTAATAAATTATTTAAAAATATAAATATAGTAAAATCAAATACAAATTGGAATAGGTATATTTAATTTCATTTAAAGTTACCTGTGTCTAACGTTGTTTAATTTACGTTTTATCGTACAAGTTTTACGTGAGCACAATCCTGCAATATAGCTCATTTACATACATATTTGACTATTAATTAAAGTTTGTAACTTTTTGTCTTTAAAAAGTTTTATATTTAAATACAATGATAAAGGTGTACAATTGTACACATGTCACGCAAAAACTACTAGATAAATAACGCTATTTTTCTAGTTTTACTTGTTAGACACTTGACCCTTTCTAGAAAAAATATATCAAGTTTGCTTTAAATTTTTTGGAAGTTTTTACAAGCATTTGCCAGAATTTTAAATCCCTACCTGATTTATGACTTATACAGTTGTTGAATATTATTTATTACTAAACTTCTTAATTAACTTTAAAAACTCCCAGTTAATAATAATTTGGCATATAAGTACCACAACGTCCATAACTATATAATTCTAAAAACATGTCACGAACAAATTCATACTTCTTCGTAACGTTATAATATACATGTACAACTTATTACTTTTAAAATATTAGGATATGTCTTGATAAATTACTTTCATACAATTTAGCTTTCGTTAATAAAAAAAACTTCGTTCGTTAAAACTTTTGCCAGCTTAAAAATTACATACTACATTGGAAAGATTTTTTTTATATTACTGTTATAAAAATATAGCAGTATAACGATTATAACAGCAACGAGTTTTAGAAATAAGTTTATTTCGGAAGATGGTCACCCCGATATACGTCAAGTTGTTATAAATAGGTTAGAATATAATCATCGATTTTATCAAAATAACTAACAGTATTTAAAGTTATTAACTTAGTTTTCGTTATAGTTATGTCGAAAAGGAAAAATTATTCACCGGTATGGGACTATTTTACACAGTATGATATAGAAAATAAAGTAGCAATTTGTAATATATGTAGTAAACATCTTTCATATAGGACTACTTCGAATAATTTAAAATCGCACCTGAAGGGAAGACATCCATATCGTTATACACAGTTAATGGGGTTTTCACCTAAAAACAGTTTACTGGAGATAAAACAAGAAGGTAAGTGATGTAAATCGTAAACGCTTTTAATAACTCATTGAAATAGTGCTTCATATGAATAACGTTAAGCATTTACTTGTCATTAAAGCGTGAACGAAGTAAAAAAAAATCCCAATTATAGTCGTTTCGTTTTATTAATAATCTTCCATAGAAAATAAATTAAACATTTCACCAAGATGGCGCCGTTACTTACTTTCACGCGTTAATCGCAAAGATGGCAATGCACACTATTGTCAAGCATAGAGCAGTTTGACAGATAACGTACGGCCATCTTGTGTAACTAAATCGTTGACGCTATTAACGATTGTCAAATTATAAAAATAGTGATATTATCATGTATAATAACATAGATTTACAAAAATACTTCACTAAAATCGGTGACGGTAAAGTGTTATGCAAAATATGTAAAAATTATTACGCTGCTTCGAGTGTTATGCAGAATTTAAAAATGCATTTGTTTACGAAACATCCAAAAGAATTGGGTTTATTGAATAAACCTTCGTCTACAATAGCGCAAAAAGGAACGAATAAGTCAGTATTGTGGACATATTTTACGAAACTTAAAGGCAGCGATGCATTCTCGACTTGTAATCTCTGTGATAGATTATTGTCTTATAAATCGACAATTACCAATTTAAAAGTGCATCTATCAAGGAGTCATACTGACGCTTTTCTTCGATATCTCGAGAATCTACCATTGCACGATACTAAAAAAGAAACATTAGATTCTTCACCTGTGCAGGATACAAATAACGGTAGGCTATATTATATTTACTGTAATAACTATATTATAACGTTAATTATTTTTTTGTAGTTTTATATCGCCGCAGTCTGGTTATGTTTGTTATATAATAACAAGTTATAATCGAGTTATTTTTAAAATAAATAATTTATCTATTAATTTTGTTAATAATAACAGTGCGATAAAAAGAGATAATGTGACAATCCACAGCTGGAGACGGTTTATTATTTGAGTTTATATACGTAATTCATTTGAATGATTGAAGTCTATCACAGAAATGTGATCATATATATTGTACTAGATATGCTCGCGGTTTTGTATGCGTTTGTTATTATTCGTTTTATTAGATAATTGAGTTATAGGAAAATGGATATTATTTAAAACATTCTCCGTTAATATTAACTATCTTTACATATATATAATTCTTCTATCCGTGTGTATGTGACTGAAATCCTAAATGGTTGGACTGATTTAGATGAAATTTTTTGTGTGTTCCAGTGGATTCGAGAGTGGTTTAGATTCAGAATTGGATCCGATAGGTGGCGCTGTGGTCTGATTCTAGAATGGTTTTAATTTTTAGGGCAGGACTACGTCCGCCGCGTCTCGCTCGGTAGTCAAATATAATAGCGATGGGTTGCACTATATAAAAATTGACGCTCTGTAACGCCACCTATTGGTGAGTCATAGTCAAATGTAGAAAACGTAAGCGTAGAACTGTTTAACTCCTCCTTTTGTTTGAATTTGAATGATGTGTTAGTCTTGTCTTCGCCTTGCAAACATGTGTATTGCACACCACTACATATTAAAGACTAAAGACCTCCGCGGCGTCTATCTGTCTGTTCATGCAAGACAAGTTCAACAAGACTTGAAAACGTCAAGTAGCCTGGGAACTTTCGTCAAAAACGTTGCCTTTTGAGATATAACAAAACAATTGAGATAATAAACGACGTAGTCGAAGTCGGGGGTATCAGCTAGTTCTATCTATAGTAATGAGCTGTAAATTCTCTTTATGCACCACTTTTAAATAATGTTTGGTTTGATATACCAGTTCACGGTAGTGGTCTTAGATGTGGCGTCTTGTGGTGCATCCTTACTCTGCTGGTGGAGCAATATCTCTATCTATACTAATACTATAATGAGGTAAAGTTTGTGAGTTTGTGACGTTGTAGGGGGTAATCTCAGGAATGAAGGGTCCGATTTGAAAAATTCTTTCAGTGTTATATAGCTCATTTACCGAGGAAGGCTATTATATGCTATATATCATCACGCCAAGACCAATAGAAGCGGGGCACCGATGAAGAATGTTTGTAACTCCGGGTGCTTTTCTTTTAGGAGCTTCCGCTGCATGTTAGTTAGTGAAGTCGCGGGCAGAAGCTAGTATATAATATAAAAAGTATATGATTAGATAGGCATATTTTTGTAGGTGGTAGAGCCAAGCTGAAGCTATTACTGGTTTCAGCATGAATGGGTCGGCTCGACCAGGGTAGTACCACCCTCTCAAAGAAAACCGACGTGAAGTAACAGTGCTTGCATTGTTGCGTTTCGTTCGGTCAGTGAGAGCGCCGGAAGCCCACCTCCCTTCTCCTCTCTCCTCTCCCACTCCCTCCCCTACCCCTTACCCCCAAAGGGTAGTAACTCACTTGTGACTCCTCTGGTGTTGTTAGTGTCCGTGGACGGTGGTGATCACTTAACATCAGGTGAACCACGTGTTCGTTTGCCACCTATGACATAAAAAAAAGTAAAAATAATTGAAATGTTGTATTTTATTATTTATTCCAAGACACCTGCCAAAATGTTTTCAAAAAAATCTTAAAACTACAGACAGACACATTACATTCTTATTATATGTATAGATATGTACATAGTCATAGTTTTTTTTTTCTCGAACTAAGTTCGAAAATAAATAGATATAAAAGATAAGCCAATGTTAGTTATCACTGCAAGCATGTTTTATAAAATACTAAAATAAAACCTAGATAAATTTCTACATTTGATAGTTTTTTTATCGTTACATTATGCAGGTACATATATCCGAAAGTTTACGGTTCTCGCGTAAGTCATGATTTCCTTCACAACAAGATACATGATTTAAATCTTGCCCGTTCGTAAAGAACTCTCAATAAACACTACAACAGAGTAAAAATAGCCGTAACGACCAAGTGTTATGTATTAAAATCCTTCAAACAGAATACTTGTTTACATTCACCGTACATTCTAGATGATTATAAATAGGAATTTTATAATTCAATATTGGACTTTAAGGCAAGGAGGTTAAGTTTATATGTGCTTGTCTGTGGTCGTTAGATTCGGTGCGTGTATCCGAAACGCTTCATGTTGTTTTCGACGTACAGTACGGCAACGTCGCGCTCTCGGACGTGTTTGTATTGATTACTGCTGGAAGCTATAAATGGCATTTAGCACCTACCTGGGGACGTAGTTTCGATTTATTATTTTGATTAACTTAACTGTTACTTCAAATCTATGATGATTTTTTTTTAACATTGACTAAAATTAGTAATATTTTAAGACAAGTCTATTTCCATTTTGAATTTACATATGATTGTATTTCTCACAGCTGTTATAGATATCCAGTTGGCTTGTTAGTCAAGCATTTTGGTACACACTAGCTATGTCCTCGACTCCGTCCGCGTGGAAGCTAATGTAAAGTACTAATAAAATCATCTGAACGTATAAGTCCATTTACTTATCTATTTAAGTCATTTTTTTTTTCGAACTGACTACGCTATTGACCCAGCAAGGTCTTAACAGCTTCACCGGGCTACTTCTATTTAAGTCGCGTCTTCTTATAATTACAATAACTTTTAATAGAGGCAACCGATTTTAATGAAACCAAGTTTTTTTTTCGAACTGACTATACTATTGACCTAGTAAGGTCTTAACAGCTTCACCGGACTACTTGACCTAGCAAGGTCTTAACAACTTCACCGGACTACTAAGGCGAGAGCTTACGGCACTCAGCCGATTTTATTTGACAACTAGCTCAATGGTGCACGACACACCTCGGCTTGGGCTGTTGCCTAATACATGCCATTCGCGACCTATCTGAGCTAACCTAAGCTAAGCTAACTATTCATACATATATGAGTTGTTGAAACATATATGTGTACCAAGCATACATACCTCAACAACTCATATATATATATATATCGTATCGGAAATGAAACCAAGACTAAATGTTACCCGGGGATATGCTTTATGATTCTTTTTGTGAGGTTTTATTGTGAAGTCGGACCTACAGTACAGTCAACAAACTAATTTAATTTTATCTGTTCGAGTGTGAAGAGACTTCCAATTAATAACAACACTCAACATTGACAATCATTTAATTTGTAATTAGAAAATATTGAGGCCATTAATCGAAAGATAATTTAGTATCGTGAACGCAATACTATAGCAGTGATGTCTGTTCATACAGACAGTTCAAACGGACAGATAGAGATTACTAAAAATGATTGAAATGTATTTTATTATTTACTAATCGACCCGTGCCCACTTCGTTGGGCGGTAATACGTAAGCGTGGAATGGTTATTCTGCGCTAAAACGCAGCGGAAGCTCTGAAAAGGAAAAAAATACCCCGATTTTGCAACGTTCTTCATTGCTGCTCCGCTCCTACGGGTCTTGGCGTGATGATATATAGCCTATAACCTTCTAATAAATGAGCTATATAACACTGAAAGAATTTTCCAAATCGGACCAGTAGTTACTTTTTTTTTTCATGGGGAAATCCCTTATGGATACGCCACCCTCCCGGGGGAGAGGGTGGGTTATGTCCGAGTCGCACGGACTAAAACCCCACGGTGTACCGACAGACCGTTTTGAAGGGATCGTTCAAGCTAATCAACCTTGTAGAGCCGCCCCCACGGTCCGCCCGGCGGAAGGTGACCGCCGGGCTCCTACCTATAGAGGGACAGACCGGGTACACACCGGCTGCTCCCCCTCGTCCGCCGGACCTGTGCAATGAGGAGATGGGCCCCCCGGCCCATCCTCTCAGGTCCGGCTACGGAGGCAGGAGGAGTTGGGCGAAGGGCCTTCTCCTCCTGCCTGTCCTCCTTTGGCGGAGACGGCCACTTTTAGGGTCCGCCTCGCGGGCCCTCTCCGCCACCTCCTTCTGCGAGACGTCACAAACTCTACCTCTTTATAATATTAGTATAGATTTAAAGACACCTGCAACAATTTCTTTCACAAAACATCTAAAAAGTACATTCACGTTCTTCGTATATTTACAGATTTAAAACTAAAAAGAAAACACTGGTACGCTTGTATTCAATAAGTTTATTAATATAGAATATTAAAACAAATCAGAGATAAAAGTACCACCGAACGAACCTCTCTATTTTGTACTAAAATAGTAACAGTATTTTTTTGCCTTTGTTCCCTACATTGTTCTTCTCCCATTAATATTAAATTGCTATTACCCTTGCATACATACATCTAATATGTATTAGATCCCAGCCAGCCCTGCCTTTCCCATGAATAATAAATATTAATCAGACAAGAACGGAGTAATTATATCTTATTGAAATTCAATTTATTTATAGACATAGGGTCTGTTTTTTTAAATGAAATTAAGCTTTTCAGTGCAATATTGGATCGATATGTGAACGCTGGTGACGTCTGAAAATGGCGCCAATCTATGTGCATCCACCAAAAACGAATAGAAGTAGAAATATATATAATCTATACTATAGTATCTATATATATACTAATATTATAAAGTTTGTTTGCTTGAACGCGATTACCTTAGCAAACTACTGGTTCGATTTGAAAAATTATTTCACTGTTAGATAACTCATTTGTCGAGAAAGGCACGCTATCATCACGCTAAGACCAATATGAGTGGATCACAAATGAAGAATGTTTTAAAATCACGGGGTTAACGAACGTATTACTTATTAGCGGGCACGGCGGACGTTGTCCCACCCTGATAATAAAAAAAACCTTGAAGTTAGCCATATGCTGTCGATGATTTTTTTTTAGGTATTATCAAGCTCTACAACCTTAATCTAGAACTCTAAGGCACCGTTCGTAAGAAACGTTTTTTCTCCAACTTACTTTGCAAATCCGATTACCACAAAAAAAGTCTTTACATTTTTGGGTTACTATATAGCCTATGACACTCAGAAATAATGTGGCTTTCTATTGGTAAAACAATTTTCAAAATCGCTTTTGTAATTCCTGAGATTACCCCCTACATCGTCACAACGTCACAAACTTACAAACTTTATCTCTTTATAATATTAGTATATATTATATTATTATTAGTATAGAAAAATATTTTCAAATTCTACGTAAACGAAGTCGCGTGCAGAAGCTATTGAAAACCAGAGCGAGTTTGTTGCCGGTTTTTCTCGATGAGTGGGTTGTTTGTGGTGGTAGTTTTGACGTTCATAAGCGCTTTCTCAGTGCCTAAATTGAATAAAATATGTATTTTTGATTCCTTTTGATTTGTAATAAATTGTATATTATACTATATACTCTAGTTTCTAATATATAAACACCTTGACATAGATGAATATAAGGAATGCGTAGTATAATTATAATTCAAGGTAAATTACGAGACGGCCCTTTTAATTCTCGGCTAGTTTAGTTCAATG
Source organism: Antheraea pernyi (assembly GCA_015888305.1). Lineage (NCBI taxonomy): Eukaryota > Metazoa > Arthropoda > Insecta > Lepidoptera > Saturniidae > Antheraea > Antheraea pernyi. The sequence continues at coordinate 437,617 of MU158709.1, forward strand.
ACTTGTTTATGTGACATTACTATTGTTTTTAAACTTTATAGATGTCTGTGTAAAGAACTTCTCATCGTCTTCAATCGTTGTTAGTTATTTCTGGAACTTATCATATAATCTACATTGTTGATAGAATTCGTCAAGAGAATTTACGTTTAGTATTCAATTCTTGCTGTTAGTACCATTAACGTGTTCATTAATGCTATAGGTAAAAGTGTTTGCTTTGTAATAACATAAGTTACTAGTCTCTGCCCGCGACTTCATCCGCGTGCTAACGTGAACACGCAGCAGGAGCTCTCAATAGGAAAAAACCCCGATTTTGAAACATTCTTCATTGATGCTCTACTCCTATTGGTCTTAGCGTGATGATATATAACCTATAGCCTATAACCTTCCTCGATAAATGAACTATATAGCACTGAAAAAATTTTTCAAATCGTACCAGTACTTCTTGAAATTACCCCCTACAACATCACAAACTTTCCCTCTTTATAATATTAGTATGGAGTATTTTCTTCACTTGAATAATAAAGTTTAATTATTTTAATTAATTAGGTATTGCAGCTGTACAACTTATTTTATTGATTACATTCCTTTATTTATTTTATTTATCTTTCTGTTCCAATTTCCTAGTTTTCGTTTTATTATGTTAAATCTTTAAATATGTAAAATAGTTCAATATTCATTTTTATTAAAATTTAATTTATTATTGGAGCATGGCCTGGTTGTCTCTAAATATGACTTAATTTATATTCAACCGTAAAAGTAAGTTTAATATCTTTACTAATGGATTGTCATGTTGACGACCCTAAAGTAAATAAATAATCCTATTGAGAATCAATCCTCCAAGTCATTATGTTCATGGTTTTTTTTTCATCTCTATAATCTCTACATATAGCCTACACATCAATTGTTACATTTCGTAACTGTAAACTGACAAGATTGTAATAAAAATATTCTTTTATTTTTATTGTAGCACGGCAAAATGACTGCACTGTGCTTGATGGTAAGCACAGTGCAGTCTAAAAACAATGGCGACCACCGAACGACACCACAGTATCCATCGCCGGTCGCAGCTGTCACGCCGGCCTGCGAAAGGCTGGATATGCACAGGCTGATCCCGAAATGCGACCCGCAGAAGCGAATCACTATGACGGGCTTTTTCGCCATATACATGGTGGTTGCGACCCAGTCAGGCTGTAAAACCCTACCACACCGCTTTCGCCATTGCCTCGTTCGTTATTCGGCAGGGTGCACCGCGTGCAGGTGAGGTTGGCTTGGATGTCTCAAGTCTTCGATGTTATTCGACACCCCTTATACCTCAAACTTCCATCTTATCAAAGTTGGTAATAAGTTGGTTTTATACAAACCTGTTTTAGTGCTACTGTACGTCACAAATGAAAGTCATTGGTTAAATTCGTAAATATATTTAGTAGATTCTCTAATGATTTGTTATTTGATATATGCAATAAATAATGAAATGATCTCTAAATGGTAGTGCCTTGGCACGCCCTGACTAATATAATACACTCAATTGGTATTTTAAGTTTTCCTCAAGCCTTATACGAATGGCTTAACATAAAATGGCTAGTATTTTACCTAAGTTTTAGTAGTGTTATGTTTCAAAATGGAAATGAAAATTATTAATAAGTTTCAGTTTAACATAATACACCTTAGGTGTACACGATTGATGAGATCGTCAATTGTAAGTTATTAAATATTTTATAAAAACAAAGACGGTTTTAAAACAATAAGAATTAAATTTAAATAGTTAATGCGCAATAGATCCTGTTTGATTTTGAATCCGCGTAAATATTGTACATGTTATAAAGTCACCTTGTTCTTTTTTCAACATTCGTTGCTGATTTTAATTCATTGTTTATACACTTAGAACGTGTTTGGACGGGGAACAGAAAAAAATTGGCATCTCTAATACAACTAAGATAGAATTCGAAACAATAGTAAAATAGTGTAAAATCTTAACGGTATCTTGCAGATTTAGTGAAAGGTGGTTTTTAATATAAACAGTTATTGAGCGATGATATAACCAAAGATGGTAGCACTTTAAGCCTAGAACTGCCAATTGACTTCCTAGTAAAGCTTGTCAGAACTGAATCATAGGCAATGATATAATAACTGAAACGCTTTAGATATGTTATCTACATATTTTGACAAAACAAATGGCACGATAACGCACACATACGTTAAGTAATATTGTAACGCCACACTATCTTAGATAAAATGTAGAAGTAAGATGGCCTATTCTCAAAATCGATGGTGAAATGAAATAGTTATTTGATGCTTAGATACGGGCGGTTTGACGGGTCTAGATCACGGTTGCTAGCTAACCAAGTTTTAACAAGGCACTATCGAAGCTCTTTCACCAGACTAGGCCCCCCTCGGCAGCAGCTCAAGCCTAGGTCCATTCCCTCGGCGTGGAGCCCTTGAGTACGCTGCTCGCGCGATACAGTGACACAAAATCTTTCATCACTGCGACAACATTACACATATCACCTCCACACACGTGCACGCATACACGCTTACACATGCAGGTGGGAAGGGTTTTTTTTTTCCCTTATCAAACTGAAATAGTTTAGAATATTATCCGATACGAAATATATATAAGGGTTGTTGAGGTATGTATGCTTGGTACACATATATGTTTCAACAACTTATATATGTATGAATAGTTAGCTTAGCTTAGGTAAGCTTACATAGGTCGCGAATTGCATATATCAGGCAACAGCCAAAGCCGAGGTGTGCCGCTCACCCTTGAGCTAGTGGTCAAAATAAAATCGGCTGAGTGCCTTAAGCGCTCGCCTTAGTAGTCCGGTGAAGCTGTTAAGACCTTGCTTGGTCAATAGCGTAGTCAGTTCGAAAAAAAAATCGAAGCGCTTATGACGTATCTACAATTTTGGATGTGAAACATCTATAGGCGATACGTGATTGTTGGCGTGGCGACGCGATGCCATGCATAAGCGACTGTGCAATCTCTCTTGCCGCAATGAGCTCGCATATCTATAGTGTATACAGTGTAGTTCACTACGTACACATGTATTTCACATCTGCCAGGCGTCCCGTGACGGCTCAATTTTTTTTTGTTATAATATCATTGATCATAGATATTTGGGGGCAAATTTTAAGTCCATAGTTAACTAAGCGTATACTACTAATACCGTGCTATTTTTACGTTACATATTTCTTAATTAAATTGTGTTGTTTTCAAACTGTATTCCTTGGAAGTGCAATAAAGCGCTTTACCTCCGTTTTATTAGCGTTTCAATATATCATTAGACCTCAACGCTTGAGTTAAAACAACGTGATAAGGTAATTGATAGTGCGTATCGTTCATACGGTTGGACTGATTCGTATACAACTGCGCAATTCGCAGTTACCGAGGGCGATTTATTGCCATTAATTGTTACAGAGTGTATTACTGTACTGTTACCTTGTCTTTAATAATTTAGGGTTAGTAACTCAAGCCAGATTACTCGAGCTAACTGATGACAAATTTAGTGTAACAATTGCTTCAGTTTGACTTTTGTCAGTCACAAGTTTAATCACTTATTTTTCAATATACGTGTGGTGATCCCATTTTATTATCTGCATTTCTTCGTTTATTTTAAGCAAATTATTGTGTGCGACCGAGGCTATTTTAGCTGTCTGAGATATTCTATATATTTCTCTTTACTTGTCCAGTTGTGTTCTGAAAATTAACAGATGTTGTAATTTATTGGTTAATTATAGTTATATCCACGCCAATATTTTCAATGCTTGAGTACAAACTTGCGTTGGTTATAATGTCGACACGAGAGGAAAAGAGATGCTCTGATGACAACTTTTCTGATTTAGAAAAAAGAGATTTAGTTATATTTCTTTAGAAAGGCATTGAGCGCGCTACTTACATAAACTAGAAAACTAGATCACGGGCGAACTCTTTAAATACTTGACTGGCACGTGGTCCAGTGGGGTCCATATTGGCGGAGTAACGTTGAATATTCTACCTGGTTTTAACCAAAATATTTGTATTTATGTATATCTAGACATTTAGTTGTTTATTTATACAGATCTTCATAATAATTGCACTACGCAAATATAGTACAATTCTAAAATAGCGGCTACCATGATACAAATCAACTAGCTGTGCCCGCGACTACGTCCACGCCATAACTTATATGTGAAAACAATTTTACAATTTTTTTTAAAAACAACTTAAAAAAAATACAGAAGAAGAAGAGAAGTACAGACATATTATATTTACATTCTTATTATATATATATATATATATATAACACTGGAAACTATAACCTATCTGCTCTAGAACAATAATGCACGCGTAAAAAGTTTTTACAAGTTTATTTACAATGCACCCTTAGTTTAGTCCACACCGGGCGTGTCTCTATAATATTTCAAAATAAATTCGTTGTGCACTATAATAATCGAACGACAGACTTGGAATATTTCCATACACATACATTTTTATATTAGTTTAAAAAGTATTTATTCACTTAATTACGAGGCTTAGCTATTTTTTTAATTCCGGTCCTGATACTGTATAATCAGTGTTTATGTAATTTTGACCTTACTACCTTGTGTAGGCCTTTTTATTTTAAGTAAAGTAAGGACATATTCATACGATCTCGTCGTCTGCTGACGAGTAGCATACTTTTTTTAATCGTCTGTCTAAGAAATGTACACGCTGAACTCATAACCCGGTCGCTATAATTCTGGACGAAATATATTTATTCAAATTTTAATTTAGTAATTATGAAAGTCAAATTCAAAGACTAGTTTAAAACATTGGCCTAGTGAGGAGTTACATCAAACTCAATGTTAATCAGGAAATATACCAGTTTATTTGTGCTTATAAATATAAAATTGACATAAACTGAATTGATTCGTTTATATAGTTTTATGAAGAAAACTATAATGAATTTATAGGTCATTCATAGGCCCAAACGAAAATAGAATAGATTGCCTAGGGCACTCTCTAATTATGCTTTATTTCACGTGTACCGTTTGTAATAGAAAACGAGGTTATATGTAAAAGGACGAAGGAGGGAAAATCCTCTAATTTTGTTTTACGTCTAGTTGAATATTATTTAGTTATAAAACAATGTATAAAAACATACTTCTGATAAGACAATCCTGTTATAAACGATTGTGAAGATTTTGTTTTTTATAAATGTCATATCAGAATTCAATTTGAGAAACAAAAATACATTCGTTATATTTTAGACTAGCTGTGCCCGCGACTCCGTCCACGTGAAACTTATGCAGGAAAGTCTTTCGTTTACTGTACCTTACATATTATAAAATATACACTATATAATATACTTGTTTTTGTGAGAGATTGAATTGCATTTACTTACTTACTCTTCTATGGTACTTAACTCGGGCCGTCATAAAAATTACAATAACCTTTTATGGAATGAACCGATTTGAATAAAACCAAGACTTACTTAGTATTACTCGAAGATACGATCTATGATTTATATGATGAGTTTTGTCATCAACGCAATACTTTAGCAGTGATGCATGTTCATACAAACCGACAGACAGACAGAAATTTGTAAAAATGATTGAAATTTATTTTATTACTTATTCCTAGAAACCTGCAATTTTTTTTTAAATGTACGGACACTTTAGATTTACATTCTTATTATACATACAGATATCAACGACCGGTAGTTAAAAGTAGAATACTCAGTCAATCTTTTTTTTTTATAATACATAGTTTTTTTTTAATAACTGGCACAACAAAATGTCAGATACGGTATAAGTCAGTTGTCTGCTCGCAACGTCCTATTTGACCAGCCGTCAACTCTTTTGCGTCACTTGTTGTGCTGTACAGTGCGGCAACGTCGCTTCACCCACTGGTTTCGTATAACTCGCTGTGTGGCGGCCATGTTGTTTATAGAGGCATATTATGCATCTTTGGATATGTATTTATAAAATGTAGGTATGTTATTATGCAATATATATTTTTTCATAAACAAATTGTGTAAATAATTTGTTTATGACTCCTGTCAAACACATAATTCTGCATACTGGTTTATATTATGGTACCTACTTATATTATATAATTTAACCTATTAAAACTGTGACTGACACATATCGTAACTTCGGGAATGTTTTTCAAGCAATACATAATAATTATTGAATTTATGTTAATAGACTATGAGTTCTAAAACTATTGTTGATAATTTTACTATTAAAATCATTGATAGCAACTCCTATTGCTATTAATTTTAAAGTTACGTAGGGGTAGTTAGTAGGGAGATTTACCCTATAGTTTAATTTTTTTTTCGTATTTTCAGATCGAAAATAATCGACACGTATTTTCTTTTCAGTATGATACTTGAAAATTTCGTAATATGATTTATTAAAGTTCCGTACTCTCTGTAAAAAAAACTTATTTTTTAATAACTAACTGTAAAAAAAGTTTCCAACATAAAAAGTTCCCTTTGCACTTTTTTTGTGCGTAATTTGTTTTGAACTTATTTTAATGAAATATGAGTAGGTACATTTTCATTATATCTACAACTATTCTTGATAATCTAACGTTTAAAATAATTGATTGTATATGGATATTAATTTTGAAGTTAAATACCTGGGTTCCGTGTACACTCATAAAAATCGTTCGGCTTTTTTTTATATTTGATTATTGACCTTTTTACGATTTAAAAGCACTATTGATAATTTTGGAATGATATATGCTTCCCTTTTACAAAATTTATTAAAAAAGTGCGTGCGTACAAAGTACACATGTCAGAAGTAAAACTTCTTTGGCGAACTAATTTATAAGTCTTGTTTATATTTATACAAATCTAAAACCTTAGATTTCCGAGACTTGAAAAATATATGAAAAATCTGCGTTTACTGCAAATGACGTCACTTCCGTTGCATACATTTGTAAAAAATTTACCCTCATGCGCCTAAAGAAGTTTCACTTCAAAAAGACAAATTCATTTTTTTTATTACTAAGCCGTGCCCGCGTCTACGTCCGCGTTACATTTAAATTATAAACACAGTGAACAATCAAATCATAGGATTGTATTGAGTATTAAAACTCGACATTTGTGAACGATTTTTTCTCCGATACACAATAAGCCTTTAATGTTTTCTTATACATATATACGAATGCGACATAATTTAAAACGTGTTCTATATGTTATACCGGTGTATAAACTATTACCAAACCAAATTTCGTCAAAATCCATCCAATACTATTTTCGTGAATCTCGTACAAACGACAGACAGACGAATTTGTTAAAAACTATGAAAATGTGATCTGTCATTAATTCTAAGCGCCGCCAGAGTTTTTTTTAATAGTTATTTTACAGATTTCGTCCCGTTAGCCTTTTATCTATATTATCTATACTTAATATTATAAAGAGGTAAAGTTTGTGAGTTTGTGACGTTGTAGGGGGTAATCTCAGGAACTACTGGAACGATTTCTAAAATTATATTATACTAGCCGACCCGTGCCCACTTCGTTGGGCGGTAATACGTAAGCGTGGAATGGTTATTTTGCGCTAAAACGCAGCGGAAGTTCTGAAAAGGTAAAAAATACCCCGACTTTGCAACATTCTTATTTGCTGCTCCGCTCCTATGGGTCTTAGCGTGATGATATATAGCCTATAACCTTCCCTGATAAATGAGCTATATAACACTGAAAGAATTTTCCAAATCGGACCAGTAGTTCCTGAGATTACCCCTTACAACGTCACAAACTCACAAACTTTACCTCTTTATAATATATAATATTATATTATTAGTATAGATAGTATAGATTTACACTATTCTTAATCCAAATTTATTAAATTTTATTTTCTGTTTTTTAGATGGATTTTCTATGAAAGCGTGTTTTTTTAAACTATTATTTATTTGTTATATGAGTGATATTCGTCTTCGGTAGACTTTATAATACCATTTTTTTTATATAATAGGATGTAAACCCACAGTTGTGTCACCTGATGTTAAACGATCACTACCGTCCATAAACTTGCAACGCCATGGGAGTCGTAAGTGCGTTGCCATCCTGTGTTTGGGGGAGGGAGAAGGGGGAAGGGGAGGTGGGTTATCAGACACTCTCACTGACCGAACGAAACGCAACAATGCAAGCACTGTTAGTTCATGTGGGTGTTGCTGTGTCGGGTGGTAGTACCGCGGACGAGTCGACCCAATCATGCTGAAACCAGTAAAACAAATATTTGTTTATCACTAAATCTTCATAAATAATAAAACAGACACTCAGGACTAAATTTTTTTAATATACTTTTTCCTTTTTTTTTTCGAACTGTCTACGCTATTGACCCGGCAGGGTCTTAACAGCTTCACCGGGCTACTGAACAACAGCGACCTTTTTCGATCTAACTACGATATGGGCTTGACGGGCCTTCACAGCTTTACCGAACTACACTACTTATACATTCAACACTGAAAACAGACCGTATGTACTGAATTCGTATTTGTGGGAAACAGTTATGCTTTGTAACTGGCCACACGGAAGTTAGGGTTGCCAGTCGTATTTTTTAATAAAAGTTATTTTGCATAATTAGAGCATACTTTATAAGATCACTGGTTTATTATAAAACAAAGTCCTCTGCGTCGTCTATCTGTCGATCTGTCTGTTTGCGATAAACTCAAAAACTACTGAGCAGATTTTCATGGGGTTTTCATCAGTAGGTAAAGTGATTCATGAGGAAGGTTTAGGTATACAATTTGACAAGGTTTTTTTTTATTATCAGAGCGGGACAACGTCCGCCGGGCTCGCTAGTATATACCTATATATAACAAGTGTGTATATAATTTTAGGTATTATATTCAAAAGACCGCAGTAGGTGAGGTCGAATATATTTTTCGAAAATCTGTATGTCTCACCATTGTGTAATTGTCGCTTGTTAGAGGAAGTTATGTTCGCTACAGGGAAGTCGTACGTGACCCGGCTTCCGTCACTCGCGATTGTGAATATTCTACGCAGAAATTCTATATTTCCTTGTTCATATAATAGATTTCTTTATATACCATTCATATTCAATTCCGTCTTGTGGAATACATATTCAGCTAACAGTTGACTGTTAAGAATAGGTTATACAATATCTCGACCTCATTTGTTCAAGGTTCTATCGAATTTTCGGCGCAAACACATTCTGTAATGGCTAGCTTTTACTCGCGGCTTCGTTCGTGTTAACGTGGATTGATTTGATCCCTAAGGAACTTTTTCTTTTATATGAAGAACAAACGAACAGACGGGTCACCCGATGGTAAGCGATCACAGCCGTCCATAGACACTAGCAACACCGGGGGAGTCACAAGTGCGTTGCCGGCCTTTAATTTTTTATAGATAAAAGGCACCTTTTTTGTTTTTAGTATGCCTAAAAAGTGTACGCATAATTGTAAGATTATCGGTTGAATAATTAAAGTGACAAAGCGTAACAAAATCCCATTGTCGCTTATAAATACACCAGGTAATGTTTAAAAGGTCACTTCCTTCAATCCTGCGGTAGTTCATGGTCATATAAAATATTAATATCAAAACATATAGTAATAAACAACAAAGAGAACTTTAAAGTTTGTTCTAAAACTTTAAAAGTATGTGAACGATACTTTTAAACGTAAAAAATTCAGGCCTAGCTTAAATGAACGACTTTGAAGGGGCCCCTTTCAAGGTTTATCATTATGTAACTGCTTATCGTGGGAACGCCGCACGGTCGAACAACGGGAACCGGGGCGCGAGCCGAGGTGCGGGACGCGGCCCGGACTACGAAACAGAGAGACGCGTTATTGTGTAAATCACCTGATGTTGAGTGTATGGCAATTTTGCGTTTCTTTAGATAATTAGGTCAAATATTAAGCACCAATTTTTTAAATTGATTTAGGACAAGAATCGCCTAATGATTATCCTGTAAAAATATTGCTGGTGACTAACCAGTCGCTCGGTATAATACTAGCTGTGAGTGATAACCAGTGACTAATTTTGTATTGAGATGGTGCAGGCCATCATATGTTTGATAAATGAATAAACTTTATATATATATTTATTGTAGCACGTCGAAGTGACTGCACTGTGCCTGATGGTAAGCATAGTACAATCAAAAAACAAAGGCGACCACCGAGAGATACGTTCCTCCTGCGTCGGTAGTCGTTGTCATGCCGGCCTGCGTATATGTCACGTTACGATTAAAGGACCCCATGAAGGAGGGAACACACTGGCCGGGAGATTGTTCCACAGCTTCACAGTACGGGAAAAATAATATGTAGCAAACTTCTTCGTTCTTGCCGGGATGGTTGCTACTGTGAAACTGTGAAGTCGCGTACCCGCCCGTATAGTTCTATAGTGGAAAGGAGAAGATGGAATGAGGTCAAACAGACCTTAAGAACACTCGCCATGATACAGACGATAACTGTCTCGACTTTATTTTAATGTCATGACTTAGTAAAGGTCTACTGTAGGCAACGTCTGTTCAGCCCAGAGTAACACACATAATATTTTGTTATAGAAAGCATAAAATGCGGACTTCCGTATGACATAACGCCTTGTTTACGTCGCTCTCATTCAAGCGTTAATACGTGGTGCTATCCGTTTTTATGACAGCTATTATCCATATAATCTATATCTATACTAATATATAAAGCTGAAGAGTTTGTTTGTTTGTTTGGTTGAACGCTATGATCTCAGGAACTACCAGTCCGATTTGAGAAAGTCTTTCGGTTTTAGATAGCTCATTTATCGAGGAAGGCTATAGGCTATATATCATCACGCTAAGACCAATAGAAGCAGAGCACCAATGAAGAATGTTTCAAAATCGGGCACTTTTTTTGCTTTTGAGCGATTACGTTATTATTATATACGTTGCCATGGTAACGTAGTAAAAAGTAGTAATAATATTCGTCCAATAGGACAGGCAAAGGAATTAATCCATACTGCCAATTCTGAAGTTATGTGGTAACTATCAACGCTAACATTTTCAAAGTTTATTTTGTTTTCCTATTCAAATAGTTCATACTACTTTTATTTCCAATTTCTTATTTGTTCTCTATTACGTATTATAAAAAAAAAAAGTTTGTGTATGTACAATAAAAATAACAACTTTTTGATGAATGGATATGGCTACAAATGACCAAAAAAAACATTTTTTATACTTTGTCTATATTTTTATATTATTATATTTTGTCTGTTTGTTTGTTTAT